>CAMRHE010001067.1:0-237434 GCA_947044405.1 Leptodactylus fallax
CATTTCAATAAGTTTTATTAGGATTTTTTAACGGGGTCAAGTAACAACATACAATAAAGTGGTATCCATATAGTCGGTTAGAGTGGCTACAAATCACAATAAACACATATTGAGCAGTATACTAATTCACAGGAGCGATAGGTATGGATTTCTAAGAGTTAGAAAGTTTCTAGGAATAAAGAACGAGAATCATGCATATATCAAACAACAGAAGATAACAGTAATATCAGGTATGATCTTCCATGTGTGACATATCCAGAGTTACGGCAGGTTTTTGTTAGCATTTAGTGGTCCATGGGAGCCAGTTTTTTTCGGAATTGGGTATCTCCAAAGCTCCATGGGATAGGATCCTTCGTATTGGTAAGTCAGTTCCACTCATGTTCACCAGATCTTTTCTAGACGGGGATAGTGTCCGGATTTCCAATTGCGTAGAAGACAGTGGATGCAGATAATGAAACATGGCCAATCATCACTCTGTGAAGAGCTGGGAAAGAATCGATCTGTAAGAATAGCAGCGCCAAAGCTTGGTGAAGGGGGGTTATACTGGATCCCACCAGAGAAGAAATCTACCTGAAGACGTCTTGCGAGTACAGCACCACTCAACGGACATGTCCACAGTAGGTGGAATAGAGATCCTGCTCCCCCACATCCCCTCCAACAAGAGTTCGAGGTCTGCGGGTGCATTCGGTGAAGTCGTTCTGGAGTGTAGTACCAGTGGAGGAGAATTTTGATAGTGGTTTCGTAGTGGGTCGCACACCGGAAGGTCTTTTTTGTGAAGGCCATGGCTTTTGCCATTGCGTGGCAGTATATTGTTGATGAAGTTGCGTCTCCCAGCTGAGTAGTGGAGTGGATTTGACCAGATGATCTTTGGAGTCTATAATATTATATATAGAGCTGAGGATTTTGGTGGTCGGATTGGGAATCTTGAGAAGGTCCAGCAGAGATTTATTATACGTAATTCGGGTGTTGTGGTTGGAGGGTGTGAAAGTGTTTGACTCTTAAGTACGGTAAAGAAGCTGTTGGAGGGTAGGGGAGAAGGTGGATTGTAGAGACTGGAATGAGGACAACGAGTTTTCACCCCACACCTGTGAAACAGAGGTAATGCCTGATGCTTTCCAAACAGTTAGGTTGAGATCTGGGATTGCTAGTTCCAGAAATTCAATCGGAGCCCGCGTGATGTTTAGGTGTTTGTTTCTTGCCTGTAGAATGATGAATATGCCGCCAGCTATTTATAAGGTGTTGTAGAATTGGAGACTTGAGAGGAGGTACCACATCAGTCCAGAGGGAATAGAAGAGCCAGCATTTGAGGTTGAGGTGTGGTATCATATGGGACTCAATGGATATCCAAGATTTGTGGGCGTTGTTGTGCCACCAGTCCTTTAGTGTTGAAAGGTGAGAGGCCATATAGTAATCATAAATGTTCGGTACTCCCAACCCTCCCACTCCCCGTTTTCTGTGTTGAATAGAAGATGGGAGTCTTGGCTTCTTAGAGTTCCAGATGAATTTGTTGAGCATGGCGTTGATCTTTTGGAGGAACGTGGGAGGAGGTGCTACAGGGATGGTTCGGGAATATGTATAGTATTTTTGGAAGTAGCGTCATTTGAAATGCGGAGATCCTACCTAGCCATGACAAGGTGAGTTTCGAGTAACTTTGGAATTCTTTCTCTAGCTCTGTCAGTCGAGGCATATAGTTGGTTTCGGAAACTTGTGCAATAGAAGGAGTGATCTTTATTCCCAGATAGTCCAGCTCTGACGATCTCCAATCACTAAGGAAACCTCTCCTTGAGATGTTCTAGAAGTGGTATGGGAACATTCAAGGGGAGAATTTGTGTTTTAGTTTCATTGATTTTATAAAAAGAAAGACCCCCCATATTCTCTGAGGGTTTCAATAGCAGCTGACAGAGAGGTTTCTGGAAGAGTTAGGGACAACATAATATCGTCCGCGTAGAGAGAGATGAGATGGGAGGAACCCAGTAGTTTTTACTCCCTGGACTCTTTCATTTTGCTGCAGGGACTGTGCTAATGGTTCAATGGTAAGTATAAAAATCAATGGAGAGAGAGGGCATCCTTGCCTTGTTCCATTCCTGATGTTAAAGCTATCCGACAATGTGCTATTGGTGAACACCTTGGCTGATGGAGAGGAATACAAGTTTGAGATAGCAGTATGAATCGGGCTGGAGAATCGTAGTCTCTGCAGGACGGAAAAGGCGAATGACCAATTAATCCAGTCAAACGCCTTCTCAGCATCCAAGGCGACCATGAGGGATGGAATCTTCTCACGTTCCACCAAATCCACTAGATGGAGAACATGTCTGGTGTTGTCTGGAGCTTGGCGGCCTTTTACGAAGCCCACTTGATCTGTGCCAACTAAGTCTGGGAGAATGGGAGCCAGTCGAACTGCCAGGAGTTTCGCATAGAGCTTTATGTCAGAATTTAGTAGCGAGATTGGTCTGAAATTTTGTGGGACATCCGCTGTTTTGCCGGGTTTAGGAAGGGTGACAATCAACGCAGCCAGGGATTCGCGTGGAAATGGTGCACCTGACATAGCGTGGTCGAAAAAGTTTAGGAGAGATGGAGCAAGAATTTGCTGATAGTAGATTAAATATTCGTTGGAGAAACCATCTGGCCCCGGAGATTTGCCCTTAGGTAAGGACTTTATATTTTTTAACAGTTCTGGGAGCGTGATAGGAGAGTTTAGGGTCGAGAGTTGCTCATCTGACAGGCCTGGTCACTTGAGGCTATTGAAGAAACCAGACACCAGGCTGTGGTGGTCCGCTGGAAGAGGTGTATGCTCATGCAGATTATATAGTTGTGCAGTAGTAATTTTTAAAGGAGTTAGCGTGTCTCTCGGATCTGTCAAGTGCACTCCGGTTGTAGGATGTTTAATGTATGGGATCTTTGATTTAACTGCTTTTGCTCGTAGTTGTCTAGCTAATAATCTGCCGGCTTTGTTGCTTTGGGAGTAAAAACGAGCTTTAGATTTTTTTTAGAGCTTTTTTCGTAGTCCTGTAGAAGAAAGACGTAGTTTTTGTCTGGCTTGATTGATCTGTTCCGAAGTAGTCGAGTTAGGATTGAGTTTATTCGCGTCCAAAGTACGAAGGGTAGACATTGCTTCCTGGATTGCTTTCTGTCTTTCTTTTTTTGTTTCTATGCGCGATTTTAATAAGAGTGCCACGGATGTACGCTTTATGGGCGTTCCAAAGAGTGTAGGGGTCATCTGTGGATATGGCGTTGGTCTGGAAATAAACTTGTAGGTCTTTTTCTATTATCGCACGGTAGTGAGGATGACTCATGAGGTATGTATTATTTCTCCAAAGTCTAGTAGCGGAGGGTGGAGTTTTTTCCTCTATAGTGAGAGTGATAGCTGCGTGATCAGACCACTGTGATTGATTCAATTGTGGAGTTTTTGGAACTCATAAGGGTATGGAGGTCTACCAGGAACATGTCGATGCGAGAATAAGAGCCATGAACTGCTGAGAAGTATGTATAGTCCCTCTCACCCGCATGATGTGCACGCCATGGGATATCGTGGAGGTTCTCTGTGCACGGAAACTGGTGTAGGCAGGAGGCGTTATCCCTATTTGCGTTGGTCGAGTCCAAAGAGGGGTCCATTATGTTGTTAAAATCTCCGCAAATTATTAATGCTCCCTTTTGAATGTCTCGTAGTTGTCTTCGGACTCTATGCAGAAATGCCAGGGTCTTTCTGTGTGGAGCGTAGAGGTTGACTATGGTATAGGGGGTGTTGTTTAGAAGGCAGACAACAATGAGGAATCTGCCTTGAGGATCCGCTCTTTGTGTCGTCAAGGAAAAAGCCACTGAGTTTCTGAAGGCGATAAAGACTCCACGGTTCTTTGATCTGTGGTGTGCATGGTAGATTACCGGGAAGGAGGGTGTTTCAGCCTGAAGGCGTCTTTTTTTGTAGAAGGTGGGTTTCTTGTGCACACAACACATCTGCGGAGAGTGAAAGAGCCTCATTCCAGATGTACGAACGCTTCTGTGGGCTGTTTAGGCCTCGGACATTGAGAGAGACCAATTTGATCACCATGGTGTCACTTTCGAGGAAGAATCACGAGAGTATGTTGAAACCTCAAGGAAGGTATATGCAGTGTCACAAGTAAGAAGATCACTTAGACTAAAACAAATGAACAAACGGTTCAAAGACAAATACAGGTCGACTGTATGTTCGGGGGTATCTTGTTAGAGGCTAGCCGGTAAAGCTACTATTGCAAGAGTGGGGTTGTGCACCAAAATAAAAGATGTGTAGCCAACTTGGAATATCATTTGCGGCCTGTGGGAGAACTGCGCCCCGCATTTGAGGAAGGAGAGGGGGTTCGCCGCATCTTGAGGGAGAGATATTGGAATCCTCCAGGTCGACAGCAACGCTTTACCCTGATTCAAATTATGGATGGTGAAGGTGGTCCCGTCTTTACTGATGATCAATTTCACCGGAAACCCCCATCTATATAGGATTCTGTTTTTACGGAGCGTTGTAGTAACCGGGAGTAATTCTCTGCGGAGGCAGAGGGTCATAGCTGAGAGGTCTGTGTAGAGCTGCACCTCTTGGAATTTGGGAGGCCAAGATTTCCGCTTACGAGCAGCGTCTAGTAACTTTTCTTTGACATGGAAGAAGTGAAATCTTGCCAGTACATCTCTAGGGACCTCGTTTCCCAGATGTCTAGGGCGAGGAAGTCTGTGCACTCTGTCGATGATGATATCTATGGTTGGAGAGTCGGGCAATAATAATCTAACATATTCCTGTAAGTACGGAAGCAGATCAGCCATCTGGACTTGTTCTGAGATGCCTCTGAATTTGATGTTGTTCCTGCGGGAACGGTCTTCCATATCGGCCATTTTCGCTTTGAGGTTCTCGACGTCTTCCTCCAAGTCATTATGGGCATCCACGATTTTGTTGTGTGAAGCGGTAGCCAATTCGCCCATTTTAGTTTCAATGTGGGTTACGCGGCCATTGAGAACGTTGACCGAGGACTGAAGCGGCTGGAGCAGTTGGTGAAAAATCCGCTTGAAGGGAGCTACGGAGGGCCAGGAGCATGTCTCTCAGAGTGTGTTCGGAGGCTGGGCCGCTCGTGGTTGGGAAGCCGTCAAGGCCATTCGGTGGGATGGGCGAAGGGGCCTCAGACGATGGTTGGTCCCCTGAGAAATCTAAGTCTCCGGAGAGTTCCAGGCGGGGTTTCTGTTTGATTGGGCTAGTGCTCGGAAATGGTGGGAGTCGTAGGAGAAAATTCTGTTCCTTAGCTAAGTGAGCTGAGGGAGAGCGGATTTGGTGTATTGCTGATTGGATATCATCAGAATCTGGAGGGCGATGAAGAGCCACTGAGTCTTCAGGGTGATTAAGATCTGCTTCCTCTATGTATGTCGCTGGGACTTTCGTGGCATTCGTAGGCGCTGAGGATATGGGCCCTGAGTGGTCACATAGTGGTAGTCCCGGTTCTCCCTCTGTGCCACGGTCCCATTCAAAATAATTAGTTAGACTATTGTCCGGTTTCTTGACAGATTTCCCTTCCTTTCACCATGGTGCCCGGGATATGTATCCAAAGCTGTTCGTTCAAAGGGAGGATATTCCAAAACAGGCTATCAGTCGTTAAGGGTTGCTAGAACCTTGGGTGTTTTAAAGTCGAAATCTTACAGGATGACAGCGATAATGACTGGATTACAGTAGGGTCTAGTAGGAGCTGTAAAATGTGTGTCTTATCTTTGCTCTGGCTAGCCACGCCCCCCGGCCCCATGCAATTTATTATGCTCCCCAGAGCGTCCCCCCAGTATAATGTTCCACAGTAGGCCCCACACAGTATAATATGCTCCCGAGAGGGGCCCCTAGTATAATTCCACAGTGGCGCCACACAATATAATATGCTATGCTGATGGCCCCCCCAGAATAATGCTCCACAGTGACCCCACTCAGTATAACATGCTCCAGAAATGGCCTCCACACAGTATAATATACTGCCCAGAGAGGTTTCCCCAGTATAATACTCCACAGCGGACCAAAACAGTATAATATGCTCTTCAGAGCCCCCCCCCCAGTATAATGCTCCACAGTGGCCCCGCACAGTATAATATACTGGGGGGTCCCTCTGGAGAGCATATTATACTGTGTGGGGAAACCGTGGAGCATTATACTGGGGGGGGGGGCTCTGGAGAGCATATTATACTGTGTGGGGCCACTGTGGAGCATTATACTGGGGAGGGGGGCCCTCTGGAGAACATGTTATATTCTGTGGGGCCTCTATGGAGTATCATAAAGTGGGGGGGCTCTGGAGAGCATGTTATACTCTGTGGGGCCACTTTGGAGCATTATACTGTGAGGCCCCTCTGGAGAGCATATTATACTATGTGGGGCCACTCTGGAGAGCATAATGCTCCAAAGTGGCCCCACATAATATAACATTATCTCCAGAGCCCCCCTCCCACATTATAATTTTCCACAGAGGCCCCACAGAATTTAACATGCTATCCAGAGGGCCCCTTCCCCAGTATAATACTCCACAGTGGCCCCACACAGTATAATATGCAATCCAGAGGGGCCCTCCAGTATAATGCTCCACAGGGGCCCTACAGTGCTATTATTATATTATATTCTGGGGTCTCTTCAGACCCCAGAGTATAATAATCGAAGGCCCGGGGTAGGTAAGGTAAAATAACAAACAGTTATACTCACCTTGTCTTACCTCTCCCGAGCCTCCTCGCGCTGCTCCGTTATCCCCGCCGGCGCTGGCTTCTTCTTCTCTGCGGCTGATGTCACGCATTGTGGACGTCACCGCTGAGGCCTGTGATTGGGCCTCAGCGATTACGTGAGGCAAGCTGTCAGCACGCCCCACGTGATCTCTAAGGCTGAGGCCTGGCCTCAGTGGTGATGTTCGGGACGCCAGAAGATGACGTCGGACTCCAGGACAGGTGAGTAAAAATGTTTGTTATTTTTACTCACCTCAAGTTCCGGATCCCGGGGGCCCCTTTGGGGACGGGGCCCTGGGCAATTGCCCAGTTTGCCCCCCCCATAACGCCGGCCCTGTCACTATCAGTTCCCATTAAAATGGACATGTCACGAGCTCAGAAAATCCAAATGGAACCTACCTTCAGAGGTTGTGCGGAAGTATGGAAAAGTCTATCTGAAGGTCTGGCACCCTTTTCCTCTCCTCTCCTCCCAGTGAGCTTGATTCCGCACCTCATAGACCTGAAGAATGACTCCAACCGCCCTATGTGGACTCCTTTGGATAAATTACAACTTCAGGACTTATACTCCACAAAGGGCCCTAGACCCTTGGAGGAAATCATTGCATCTCTTCCAGATTTCCGACCGAACTTCTTGCATGTTCAACACTTGAAACATTCCCTAAATACCTTCCGGGATAGGACAATTCTCCAAAAGCCTCTGATCCCTTTTGAGACTCACATGGCTGTCACCACTAAATTACTATGCAAAACATCCTATCTTCTTCATCAATTCATTGATAAACTGGAGGTATCAAAACCGGCATTCCTTCTCTCCTGGGAAAGGGAACTTGACTTAGTACTATCTGCGGAAGATGTTCGAGACACTCTCCGACATTCACATAACTTCTCCACTTGTATACGCATTCAGGAGAATCATTACAAGCTTTTATCCAGATGGTACAGGACTCCTGACTGGCTATGCCGTAACAAACTCACTTTGACTAGTGTTTGCTGGCGTTGTCACCACGGCCCTGGTTCCCACCTTCATTTTGGTGGGAATGCTCCTTGATCGTTCCCTTTTGGTCCAGTATCGAGACCAGAATTCGTCAGGTCTACTCCCCTGATTTCCGCTTGACGCCGGCAATGATCTTTCTGGAACAACCTTCGCCTCACTACAACCCTAAGAAAGACCGCCTCATCACACTCATGCTGAAAGCAGCGAAACTACTCATCCCTCTCCATTGGCTTCAGACTTCACCACCCTCTACTCAAGAGTGGGAGAACAAAGTGAATCAGATCTCTAGATTTGCGGAACTCAGGAGCTGGTCCAGACGTTCCCATTAGAAGTTCTTGAACACCTGGTCTCCATGGATCAAAGCTTATCGTGCTTGAACGGGGATTCCTTCAGTTCGCAGAGACCCTCTGTAGTGGTAGCTCTCCTACTTCACTTCACTTCTTCTACTTCTTCACTTCTTCTTCTTCACTTCCCCACCTTTTACTCCCTTTCTTTCTTGCTTCCTCCCTCCCCATTAGTGCAATATGCCTTATTGTGCTATGCTTTGCTAGGCTTTACTGCCTTTTCAGATCCCTACACCTCTTCACCTTACTTTTTGAGAGGTGCTAAGAACCTCCTTATATGCTTAGGCACATAACCATATAATCATACAGGCCCAATGTTGAGTATGTGATTATACTACGCCCACGGTGACATAGGAGGAATTAGTTCTTTATTTTTCCTCTAGCTAACCTTTGTATGCTTTAAGTGCTTTTACAATTACTACTGTGATTAGGGTTATTATTGTATTGTATTTTATGTTATTGTGCTGTATTGTAATGTAATGTATAGTGTACTGTATATAGTATGCTGTATTTTGTGTAGTGCTGTATCGTACTGAATGGTACTGTTGCTTACAGTTTCATCGCATTGACAATGCTTAATGTAAATGTAATTTTTTTCTGTTCTTTTCTTAAAAACAATAAAAATTTTGTATTAAAAAAAAAAAAAAATCCAAATGGCATACATGCTTTGATAGCATTTTGGCATTTTGTTTATCCAAATCTGTTCAGCCATTCCAAAGATATAAGCCCTGTTGATGCAAATTAAGGTATACTGGCCAAGTGGGTGGAACACTGCTTAACATACTGGACATAGAGACCCCGCCCCCCACAAATAAACTACAGGATTACCACCCACTTAGCTCTAGTAGACCCTAATTTGCTTTAACAATAATAGGGCTTATATCTTTGAAATGGCTGAACGGATTTGTATAAATAAAAACACAAAAATGATCAGGGTGACAGCGCCGATCAAATGATATATGTCACTGGGCTTTTCAGACCTAGTGACAGGCCCTCTTTAAAAGGATTGTCAACTTTGCATAATCACTTTTAGGCTTAAGTTTCATGTAGCGAAACGCAGCAAAAAAACCTGCAGAAAAAAAAACTGCTGAAACGCAACACATTTTTTTTTCCGCAGCTTTTTTCATTGCGTTTTCGCTGGGTTTTTCTCTGCAGACTTTCTGCCCTGTGATACCTATAGGGAAAATGACAGTGTTTCCGTAGGTATAATTGACAGGTTGTGATTTTCAAAAATGTGGGTTTTTCTGCTGCAGATTTTTTTCTGCAATGTGTGAATAGGATTAGCCAGAATCTGATTCACTTTGCAGCTAAAACACAACGTTTTTTTTGCCGCAGCATTTTTGTAACGTGGGACTTAGAGGGGTCTACTAAGTTCTATAAAGGTTATACTATTCCTTTCTGTTGGAGTTTGGGATTATAGCATTATTTTCATACTGACAAAATTTTTCATTACAATACCACTATTCCCCCGGGTCCCTCCGTGCACATATTACTCACTTGTGTTCAGGAGTAGCAGAGCCTTCATGCACAGGAATTCCTCATGGGTGATTTGCAATTTTACAAACTCCTGGGGCAGCTGTCTCATTGACAGGCAAAGAGCATAAAAAGACGACTCTTTCATTCGTTGTCTGAGGAAACAAATATCAGCATTTTAGAACACAGGGATACAGATATGATGCTGCAGACTACTATTATTCTATAGATACCAGTGTTTAGAACAGATCTGTCAGCTTATAATACTGCCTTATGTATATATACATATTACAGCTACAGTACTGGCCCTTACTATTAACCAAAATGAAAAAAATGTTTCATTGAGCGCTGTAAGAATACAGTGGGCACAAAGCTTACGAGGCCGGTGTATCTATGAGTAGAACAATCCCTCCATTCCTTTCCTCCTCCACGACCTTCATAGCAATGATTGACAAGCTCCTGTGTACATGTCCATACATAGCGGCCTGTCAGTCAGCACCCTGATGGGCACGTGGAACGCTCTCCTCATGTATATACTGGACTCATAAACTATGTATCTTTCTAGGTTTCTGTCCATGTTCCTAGCAGTCAAACAGTGCATTTTTGTGCTTATATACCTGTGGCTGCCTTTGGATTGCCCTTTATGTTGCACTTTGGCTGTGACTCTCAGACCTTTAACACGTAACTAAACTTTCAGAAAACTTTAGGTTTTCTGGCAGTATTTGTGTCATTAATAAAGTTTCTAATATACTCTATTAATAAATTTTGGCTCCTTTCTGTGAAATCCTGCATTTTTCTCTTGCTTCCTGCTTCTCATTGTTTACAGAGTACAGGCTGTGTAAAATGAAGAGAAAATAAGGTTGGGAGAGTCACTTCAAACCATCTCTCAACGTTATAAAGTGTAGAAACTTGCAGCTGCATATAAATATTCCAGTCCTGACTTTGTTTTCAACCAGTGCTATCTCTGGAAATCATACAGAAACTGCATCCTTAGTACCATGAAAGATACAAATCTCCTCTTTCATATGACACCAAAATCAAGTTTCTATGTTTTATAATGCGCAAGATATAGCCATCTGAAGTGACCCTTCCATATCACACAGCCCGTACACCATACAGTACACAATGAAAATCAGGGAACGCTCTCAATAGAAAAGCAAGGGAAAGAGTGAAAAAAAAATGCAGGATTTCACAGAAAGGAGACACAATCTGTGAATAAAGTATATTACAAAATTTATTAATGACACAAAGACTACTTAGTTACACTTTAACAGTTCTACCGATCTATGTAAATGTATGTTCCATGTGAAATACTTACTCATTCAGTACTAAATCTGGGGCAAAGTAAAGCATCTGCCCACTGACATGCTGGTACGACCTCCATCCCATGGCAAACACCATCAGACTCATCCATGAATATTGTAAGAGGATAATCTGATCGTCAATGTGGAGATTCCTAAATCCTACAATCAGAAATTATATAATAAAGATAGAGAAATTATGGAGTTCTGTATCATGAATAACATTATACGTCTACTTAGATCACTGGTGGCTAGCCTTATGGATGAAAGGGGCCTCCAAGTAGGGGTATATGTACAAAAGTGGAGACTAGCAAGAACTGAAATACAGTCATGGCCAAAAGTTTTGAGAATGGCACAAATATTATATTTTCACATGATCTGCTGCCCTCTGGTTTTTATGTGTGTTTGTCAGATGTTTTTATCACATACAGAAATAGAATTGCATTCATATTATGAGTAACAGAAGCTTATATTGACAGTTAGAATGAGTTAATGCAGCAAGTCAATATTTGCAGTGTTGACCCTTCTTCTTCAGGACCTCTGCAATTCTCCCTGGCATGCTCTCAATCAACTTCTGGACCAAATCCTGACTGATAGCAGTCCATTCTTGCAGAATCAATGCTTTAATTTTGTCTGAATTTGTTGGTTTTTGTTTGTCCACCCGTCTCTTGACGATTGACCACAAGTTCTCAATGGGATTAAGATCTGGGGAGTTTCCAGGCCATGGACCCAAAATCTCTATGTTTTGTTCCCTCAGCCATTTAGTTATCACCTTTGCTTTATGGCAAGGTGCTCCATCATGCTGGAAAAGGCATTGTTGAGCGCCAAACTGCTCTTGGACGGTTGGGAGAAGTTGCTCTTGGAGGACATTCTGGTACCATTCTTTATTCATGGCTGTGTTTTTAGGCAAGACTGTGAGAGAGCCGATTCCCTTGGCTGAGAAGCAACCCCACACATGAATGGTTTCAGGATGCTTTACAGTTGGCATGAGACAAGACTGGTGGTAGCGCTCACCTCTTCTTCTCCGAATAAGCTGTTTTCCAGATGTTCCAAACAATCGAAAAGGGGATTCATCAGAGAAAATGACTTTCCCCCAGTCCTCAGCAGTCCACTCCCTGTACCTTTTGCAGAATATCAGTCTGTCCCTGATGTTTTTTCTGGAGAGAAGTGGCTTCTTTGCTGCCCTCCTTGAGACCAGGCCTTGCTCCAAGAGTCTCCGCCTCACAGTGCGTGCAGATGCACTCACACCTGCCTGCTGCCATTCCTCAGCAAGCTCTGCACTGCTGGTAGCCCCATCCCGCAGCTGAAACACTTTTAAGAGACGGTCCTGCCGCTTGCTGGTCTTTCTTGGGCGCCCTGGAGCCTTTTTGGCACCAATGGAACCTCTCTCCTTGAAGTTCTTGATGATGCGATAGATTGTTGACTGAGGTGCAATCTTTCTAGCTGCAATACTCTTCCCAGTTAGGCCATTTTTGTGCAGTGCAATGATGACTGCACGTGTTTCTTTACAGATAACCATGGTTAACATAAGAGAAACAATGATGGCAAGCACCAGCCTCCTTTTAAAGTGTCCAGTGGTGTCATTCTTACTTAATCATGACAGATTGATCTCCAGCCCTGTCCTCATCAACACCCACACCTGTGTTAATGGAGCAATCACTGAAACGATGTTAGGTGGTCCTTTTAAGGCAGGGCTGCAATGATGTTGAAATGTGTTTTGGGGGGATAAAGTTCATTTTCTAGGCAAATATTGACTTTGCAAGTAATTGCTGTTAAGCTGATCACTCTTTATAACATTCTGGAGTATATGCAAATTGCCATTAGAAAAACTGAAGCAGTAGACTTTGTAAAAATTAATATTTGTATCATTCTCAAAACTTTTGGCCATGACTGTACAGCTCCCCGAGGCCATCCCAGCAGCTATCACCTGGCCAGGAGGAGTCTCCTTCCCATCCTAAAGCTTCTACCATGACAAAGATATTCCGGAGAGCTGTACATAGTTTTTCAACTGACAGAGGAAAATGTCCTCTGTGCAAGACTTTATTCTGACGTTTTTCAGGCGGACACTGTGACGGAGACTCTGAAGCAGATGTGAACATAGCCTGACTGTAAAGCGTGTAAGAAGCATATCAGGCACCAAAACTAACTGCACTGATTGCTCAGGAATGGCGGGACAGGAGAAAAAATTCCAGCTGTGCCAGAATCAGTGGAGCAGAGCCTGTTAACAAATGTTAAGAACTGGAGTTGGTGGAAGTGGTGAAAGGTCCTCTTTAAGCATAAATATAATGTAAAGAAACTATTACTAAGCCCTGCCCCCATGACTGGGAAGACGCTTACCTGCAGTGGAGTTAATACTGGGGTAGCAGTGGTAGCTGCTGCCACAGGGCCCGGGACATTAGGGGGCCCCGCGGGCCCCCGATGCTTTTTTTTTTAATAGGCCGTTACCTGCTGGAGTAACCCCAGCAGGTAACGGGCCCTATTTACTACCGATCCCCGCTCCTGCCCATGGCCACCTGCGCTTCCCATTCTGCAGAAGCAGAGGCAGCTGTGAGCAGGAGAGGGGATTGGTAAGTAAGACTGCGGGCTGAACCCCACAAACACTGCTATCATTATACTCTGGGGTCTTTTCAGACCCCAGAGTATAGTGATTGGAGGCCCACGGGAGGTGAGGGAACATAAAAAACACTGTTACTTACCTCTCCTGTGTTCCAGCAGGCTTCGGGCCTGTTTGGTGACGTCCCAGACGTCAGCCGACATCATTATGCATTGCGACATCGGCCTGGCTCACGCGACGTCTGATCCAACATTGAAGAAGGGACGAAAGTATTGGGGAGTGCGCCAGAGCCAGGGAGAGGTAAGAAACATTGGTTTATGTTTGTTGGGTGTTCATGAGTGATCCACAATGGGGCATAGTACAGTGTGCAGGGACCACTATGGGGCATAATACTGTGTGCAGGGGCCACTATGGGGCATACTACTGTGTGCAGGGGCATAATAGTGTGCGCAGGAATGTGGTTTGTGCAGGGGGAGGTTGGAGGGGGGGCCCCATGTCAAATGTTCGCCTTGGGGCCCACTACGCCACTGCTTACCTGGTAGAGATTTTGACCACTTCACCACACAGAGGAGTTGTCGTTCACACAGCTGGTTGAGGCTACACAACAATGCACTAGGTGTTTCTGGTTGAGTGTTATCATACCCGGCATATACCACCTCTGGCTCTATACTTTGTAATATCTGAAGCAGTTCTGGAATATACTGAATTTCTTGAGTTGGACTTGATAGTCTTCGGGTCAGAAAGGGTTGAGTTTCGAGAGGTCTGGGCTGCTGAATGACCAATGTTTCTATCTCTCTTCCTGGCTTCATTCTGTTAAACTTTTTGAACTTCCGTCCTAAGGAAAATAAATTAGAGTGCAACCTTAATGTTGGGGAAGACTTATAATTCTATAGTATTTTCTCTAATTTTGACCTCTAGGTAGAATTCACTGGTAACTGGGCAAGTTTTACATTAGCATCATTATTGCTATTGTTGTCAAATACAACCTCTAATATTATCAGATGACGCACTGAAATGTCAAATAAATATACAGTGTTGTGCAAAAGTTTTAGGCAGTTGTGGGAAATGCTGCAAAGTAAAAATGCTTTAAAAAATAGAGGCGTTATCAGTTTATTTTTGTCGATTAACAAAATGAAGTGAATGAAGAAAAGAGAAATGTAAATGCCATCAATATTTGGTGTGACCTTTGCCCTTTGGAGGAGGAGTCCTGGAAGTGATGATACGGCCCCCGCAGAGTCCTGATCTCATCATCATCCAGTCTGTCTGGGATGACATTAGTTCTCCAAGATGGCGGGAACAACCTCCCCGCCGAGTTCTGCCAAAACTGTCTGCAAGTACCTAGACGAATTGATGGAAGGCAAAGGGCAAAGGTCACACCAAATATTGATGAAATTTAGATTTCTCTTTTTTTCATTTACTTTATTTTGTTAATTGACAAAAATAAACTATTAACCCTTTTACTATTCAAAGCATTCTTACTTTTCAACATTTTTCCATACTTGCCTAAGACTTTCGCACTGTACTGTATATAAGGTACAAATACTCCAAAAGTCAACTAGTGTAAATATAGTCAGCATAGACTCTACCCACAGAGCATCAGAGGATACATTTACAAGTTAGGGTGGGTTCACACCTGCGCTTGGTGTCCGTCGCCAATCCAGTGAAAATCTCGGCGAACTGGATTGGCGTCGGATACAGACCGGTCAGCGGCGCATTGGTTAAAAACCCATTCATTTGAATGGGTTTTTAAAGCAGTGCTTGTGGTGTGCGCTTACACCCTCTGCGCTGCCAATCCTTTTTTTTTTCGTCGGACACGAAGTCCTGCATGTCCGACTTTGTTTCCGACGAAAAAAAAAGGATTGGCAGCGCAGAGGGTGTAAGCGCACACCCGCGCACTGCTTTAAAAACCCATTCAAATGAATGGGTTTTTAACCAATGCGCCGCTGACCGGTCTGTATCCAACGCCAATCCAGTTCGCCGAGATTTTCACTGGATTGGCGATGGACGGACACCAAGCGCAGGTGTGAACCCACCCTTAATCACTAGAGCACCAGGGATAGCAAACTAAACCATAAGGTCCACCTGCTGACCCTAAAAAGTTGTGAATGAGCCGCAGGGACTATAGGTCACTAGGCCACCAGGAATAGGGAATCACAAGCTCCTATAACTGAGGCCGAAACATGAGAAAATAATCAGCTTAATATAATAACTTTATGCTAATAAGTCGCCGAGAAATGAAACCTAAACCTCTAGGTACGCCTGATAGACCTGAAACAGAGTAGATGATCAGCAGTGACTGGAGGGTAAACCACCAGGCCACCAGCGATAAGATGCTAAACCACAAATTCTTCTTGCTGGGTCTAAAAATAGGAGGATTATCAGCACAGTCTGTATGTTAAGCCACCAAGTAAACCACAAGATGCTCCTGTCAGACCTGAAGAGGAGAAGACGATTAACATGGACTTTAGGTTAGGCCACTAGACCACCAGGGATACGTAGGAAACTAAACCACAAATTTCTCCTGCTAGGTCTACAATTGAGAGGATGATCAGAATAGTCTGTTGGTTAAACCACAAGGTGCTTCGGCAAGAACAGTACAATATAATATCAGCAGGTGTATCTGTATCCTATATATCTGTAGGTTAAGCCACTGGGCCACCAGGGAAAGGAAAATAAACCACAAATTCCTCCCAAAGTGCCTAAAACGTGTAGATGATATCCCACAGAATTATGTCAAATGTCATCCTTCATCGTACTTGAGGCACAGCCTGGCCATATCGTTGTCACTGTCATATCCCTGATTGGTGAGATTATGGGTAGGGGGCGCTACCTCTTTTTATTTCTAATAAAACTGATAATGTGTCTTCAGTTTTCAATTTCAATATTGTAAAAACATATTTTATAATTTACAGCAAACCACATAATCCAATAATTAGTCGTATTTTTGTTCCATTCCCCATGGTAATCACCGCTAATGCGTTTGGCCCTGCTGTGACTAATGGGTAACTTCAGGATAATTATGGCTTAAATCCTTTAGTCTGATTTTTTAATATTTACTTAAGTTAACCTTTCAATAATAAATTCTGGAATAAAAGATAAAGAGCTCTTCAAGATATCTATTAAAATACCTCAACTCCATGACACTACAATTTGTATTTTGGCAGAAATTATTTTAAATTTTTTTTTTTTGTTGCTATCTCTACCTGTATTTGAAATTATTTTTTTTTCAGCACTGTTTGGGGGATACATATAAATAACTAATATCTCATTTATATTTATTTACCAATTTTTGCCTTTTTTTTTGCCATGGTTATTTTTTTGCCATTTTTTATTGTTATCTTTTATACTGTACAGGTTTTACACTAAATAACCAATTAAATTAACTATTCGGGTTATTACAGTTGTGTGAATATCTAATAAGTTTAGTTTCAACGTAATGAACTATCAAAGTATGCATAAGAAAATGTATTTCCTACTAAATAATCACGTTTTTGGAATTTTTGCTGAGTTTTTGAATATTTTTTATTACTTTTTGAAACTTTGTGGCTTTTGCCACTATGCATTATGGTGACTCCTTGGATGCTCCTTTTTTGGTTATTGTAGCTTTAAATCATGTGGGGGTTTTTTTCTTTCCTGTTTTTGTGGACTTTTTAGACTTATCTCATATTTTTTAACTATGAATTAATACATGTATGAATTTTTATTTGACACACGTTTTCATTTTATAGCTGATAGGGTTTTATAGGTTTTATAGGGATTTTTAAAATTCTTTAAAAAAATGCTGCTTATTTATAGAGGATGTGTCTGCTCTCCTGACATGTCTATTTAGTAAATACTTACATTCTCTAGGAAATAATAATGCTTGAGCAGCTTTTCTTAGAACTCTGAACTTTTGTTGGACCATCAAAGAAATCGTTTTCATGGATCCTTCAATACACTGCAATGTCTGAGGGATCTATGAAAACAGCGCCCCTCAGGTGCAAAATGGCACAAAAAATGTACGGATTTTACCACGGTTGTATGAACCTAGGCTTAAGGCTACATGGTCATTAAAAGTGGATGACGTTGTCAGTTTTTAATGTCCTTTTTCCATCAGTATGTCACTTGTTTTTGATTGTTTTTTTGGCTTTGTGTCTGAGGCTGAGGCCCCATGTTGCAGCTTTTATTGCTGTAGATTTTGCTGCAGTTTTTTGAGCCAAAACCAGGAGTGAATTGAGCAGCAGGTAGAAGTATAAGAATTTTCTATATATTTTCCATTCCTATTGTATCCATTCTTGGCTTTGGTTTAAAAAAAACGCAGCATAATCTGCAACATATAAAGTTGCGTTTCCACAACGTGGGTCCTTAGCCTTAGAGACACATCCCTTTGACAAGGGCAATCACAGGCTGTTAAAAATCATGTTTTTTTAGTCTAAAATTGAAATAAAAAAAAATTGCATATATATATATATATATATATATATATATACAGTATATATATACAGTACAGACCAAAAGTTTGGACACACCTTCTCATTCCAAGAGTTTTCTGTATTTTCATGACTATAAAAATTGTAGATTCACACTGAAGGCATCAAAACTATGAATTAACACATGTGGAATTACATACTTAACAAAAAAGTGTGAAACAACTGAAAATATGTCTTATATTCTAGGTTCTTCAAAGTAGCCACCTTTTGCTTTGATTACTGCTTTGCACACTCTTGGCATTCTCTTGATGAGCTTCAAGAGGTAGTCACCTGAAATGGTCTTCCAACAGTCTTGAAGGAGTTCCCAGAGATGCTTAGCACTTGTTGGCCCTTTTGCCTTCACTCTGCGGTCCAGCTCACCCCAAACCATCTCGATTGGGTTCAGGTCTGGTGACTGTGGAGGCCAGGTCATCTGGCGTAGCACCCTATCACTCTCCTTCTTGGTCAAATAGCCCTTACACAGTCTGGAGGTGTGTTTGGGGTCATTGTCCTGTTGAAAAATAAATGATGGTCCAACTAAACGCAAACCGGATGGAATAGCATGCCGCTGCAAGATGCTGTGGTAACCATGCTGGTTCAGTATTCCTTCAAGTTTGAATAAATCCCCAACAGTGTCACCAGCAAAGCACCCCCACACCATCACACCTCCTCCTCCATGCTTCACGGTGGGAACCAGGCATGTAGAGTCCATTCGATCACCTTTTCTGCGTCACACAAAGACACGGTGGTTGGAACCAAAGATCTCAAATTTGGACTCATCAGACCAAAGCACAGATTTCCACAGCTCTAATGTCCAATCCTTGTGTTCTTTAGCCCAAACAAGTCTCTTCTGCTTGTTGCCTGTCCTTAGCAGTGGTTTCCTAGCAGCTATTTTACCATGAAGGCCTGCTGCACACAGTCTCCTCTTAACAGTTGTTGTAGAGATGTGTCTGCTGCTAGAACTCTGTGTGGCATTGACCTGGTCTCTAATCTGAGCTGCTGTTAAGCTGCGATTTCTCAGGCTGGTGACTCAGATGAACTTATCCTCCGCAGCAGAGGTGACTCTTGGTCTTCCTTTTCTGGGGTGGTCCTCATGTGAGCCAGTTTCTTTGTAGCGCTTGATGGTTTTGGCCACTGCACTTGGGGACACTTTCAATGTTTTCCCAATTTTTCGGACTGACTGACCTTCATTTCTTAAAGTAATGATGGCCACTCGTTTTTCTTTACTTAGCTGCTTTTTTCTTGCCATAATACAAATTCTAACACTCCATTCAGTAGGACTATCAGCTGTGTATCCACCTGACTTCTGAACAACACAACTGATGGTCCCATCCCCATTTATAAGGCAAGAAATCCCACTTATTAAACCTGACAGGGCACACCTGTGAAGTGAAGACCATTTCAGGTGACTACCTCTTGAAGCTCATCAAGAGAATGCCAAGAGTGTGCAAAGCAGTAATCAAAGCAAAAGGTGGCTACTTTGAAGAACCTAGAATATAAGACATATTTTCAGTTGTTTCACACTTTTTTGTTAAGTATATAATTCCACATGTGCTAATTCATAGTTTTGATGCCTTCAGTGTGAATCTACAATTTTTATAGTCATGAAAATACAGAAAACTCTTGGAATGAGAAGGTGTGTCTAAACTTTTGGTCTCTACTGTATATATATTATTATTATTAATAAATATATTTATTTCTGTGTATATATATATATATATATATATATACATATATATATATACACTACCGTTCAAAAGTTTAGGGTCACTTAGAGATTTCCTTATTTTTGAAAGAAAAGCACAGTTTTTTTCAATGAAGATAACATTAAATGAATCAGAAATACACTCTATACATTGTTAATGTGATAAATGACTATTCTAGCTGCAAACGTTTGGTTTTTAATGCAATATCTACATAGGTGTATAGAGGCCCATTTCCAGCAACCATCACTCCAGTGTTCTAATGGTACATTGTGTTTGCTAACTGTGTAAGAAGGCTATTGGATGTTTTGAAAACCCTTGTGCAAGTATGTTAGCACAGCTGAAAACAGTTTTGCTGGTTAGAGAAGCTATAAAACTGACCTTCCTTTGAGCTAGTTGAGAATCTGGAGCATTACATCTGTTGGTTCGAATAAACTCTCAATATGGCCAGAAAAAAAGAACTTTCATGTGAAACTCAACAGTCTATTCTTGTTCTTAGAAATGAAGGCTATTCCATGCGAGAAATTGCTAAGAAACTGAAGATTTCCTACAATGGTGTGTACTCCTCCCTTCAGAGGACAGCACAAACAGGCTCTAACCAGAGTAGAAAGAGAAGTGGGAGGACCCGCTGCACAACTGAGCAACAAGACAAGTACATTAGAGTCTCTAGTGTGAGAAATCGACGCCTCACAGGTCCTCAACTGGCAGCTTTATTAAATAGTACCCGCAAAACGCCAGTGTCAACGTTTACAGTGAAGAGGCGACTCCGGGATGCTGGCCTTCAGGGCAGAGTGGCCAAGAAAAAGCCATGTCTGAGACTGGCTAATAAAAGGAAAAGATTAATATGGGCAAAAGAACACAGACATTGGGCAGAGGAAGATTGGAAGAAAGTGTTATGGACAGACGAATCGAAGTTTGAGGTGTTTGGATCACACAGAAGAACATTTGTGAGACGCAGAACAACTGAAAAGATGCTGGAAGAGTGCCTGACGCCATCTGTCAAGCATGGTGGAGGTAATGTGATGGTCTGGGGTTGCTTTGGTGCTGGTAAAGTGGGAGATTTGTACAAGGTAAAAGGGATTTTGAATAAGGAAGGCTATCACTCCATTTTGCAACGCCATGCCATACCCTGTGGACAGCGCTTGATTGGAGCCAATTTCATCCTACAACAGGACAATGACCCAAAGCACCTCCAAATTATACAAGAACTATTTAGGGAAGAAGCCGGCAGCTGGTATTCTATCTGTAATGGAGTGGCCAGCGCAGTCACCAGATCTCATCCCCATTGAGCTGTTGTGGGAGCAGCTTGACCGTATGGTACGTAAAAAGTGCCCATCAAGCCAATCCAACTTGTGGGAGGGGCTTCTGGAAGCATGGCGGGAAATTTCTCCAGATTACCTCAGCAAATTAACAGCTAGAATGCCAAAGGTCTGCAATGCTGGAATTGCTGCAAATGGAGCATTATTTGACGAAAGCAAAGTTTGAAGGAGAAAATTATTATTTCAAATAAAAATCATTATTTCTAACCTTGTCAATGTCTTGACTATATTTTCTATTCATTTTGCAACTCATTTGATAAATAAAAATGTGAGTTTTCATGGAAAACACAAAATTGTCTGGGTGACCCCAAACTTTTGAACGGTAGTGTATATCTTACATCATTTTTAGATTATCTATTATATTATTCGTATATATATAAAATCTACCCTATGTGTCTCAGGAGTTCAGCAATGTTGTCTCTCTTCTTCCTCACTTTCCTGTATCTGATTTTAAGACATGTGGCTGCAGCAGGAGCCTCCCCCTACTGGTATAATAGTTAAGCCCTGCCTCATGTCTAAGCCCCAAGCCCCCAGTTTTCCACCAGATGAAAATGATCAGCAACTGATTAACCCTGTGTTCTCTGTGCTCAAGACGGTTTGTTTAACCACTTCCATACCAGATGCTTTACCCCACCTTCCAGTCCAGACACATTTTCAGGTTTTTTGTATGTGCAGTTTTGGAGGGCTATAACATTTTTATCATTTGCGTTATTCAACTAATTTCTGCATCTTTTTTCGGTGGCACATAGGGCTTCATTTTATTTTTGCATGTGTTTTCATTTTTTTTTTTTATACCCGGGAAAATCTAAACAAAAGAGGAGGGAAAACGTGTCTGTTTTTCACTTTTCTTTTTTTTTTTTTATTTAATAACACAAAGTGCTACTAAAAAATTTTATAAAATAGTTTTTACTCTCCGTATTGTATGGTGTCATCGGGGGTGGAACTATAACCTTTAATAACGGTGTTTTATTGCCGTATTATTTTGTTTATTTTTTAAATTATTTTATTTACATTTTTTAAACTTTTCTATTAATTTTTCTTTAATTTTTTATTTACATTGTGGCCCCATAAGGTCATAATAGACCTTTGGGGACTTCTGATCACTTTTTTTTTTTTTGTGGGGGAGGCTGATTTCCCCTGTAATTGAGGCTGGTACTTTTAGCTCCAGTTGCAGGAGGAATACAGCCTCCTTCCCGTTACTTGCACATTACTATAGAGCTGATCTGGGTCCTGTAGGACCCAGCAGCTCTAACAGACACTGATCCCGACAGATCACGTGACCGCTGGGTCAGAGGGGAGCCGCAAGATGGCGGCGCCCATAGCGGTGTATACAGCGCTCATTGTATACACAGCAATCGGGATGGCAGGGAAGGTCATAAACCTTCCCTGTCTTCTCTCTGGGAGCTCCGTCTGAAGTTACAGCCGGCTCCCCGTTTCAGCAGCTGCACTATTTTGTGCAGCTGCTGAGTTCTCCTTGGACGTACCGGTACATCCTTGCAGAATTAGACAACCACCTTCCGGATGTAAAAACCCAATGGGAAGTGGTTAAAGAACATTCAAAAAGAGCCCTAAAGACTAGCAAACAGTCAGGGCTAGATATCTATTGTTTATTTGCATAATTTATCTTTAGGTTTAGGGTTCCTTTAAGGAGCGATGTTAATGCCATTATAACAGAATCATCTCTGTATGAAACACTTCAGTGACTTATCTACTGACTGTCTACACATGTGTCACATTTACGCATATTACAAATATATCATATGACATTATTTCGCTATTATGAACTGCTGCCCAATAATATGTATCTTTCAGGGCCTCATATAAAACTGAATGATGTAACAACATTTTCTGGCCAGTATATTCAGGTCACGATGCCCTGGAACTCTGCTTCTGGGAAGTGCGGTCATAAACACCTTTCCTTCCAAGTAGAAAAACAATTTGACTTCAACTTCATGTTAATATTAATATAGAGCCTGACATTTATGTCATACATGTCTGTAGGTTACACTCATTGACAAAAATGCATCCAGATAGAAATGTCGAATTGCCGCAAAACTCATCCTGCAGTAGATGTAGATGTAAATGATCGCAGATGTGGTCTGATTAGACACTCGGTCTTGCCACAAGAGGACATAAAAGTGCTTTCTCCAATGTCCTATAAAAAGTTTCTGAGGCTACTTTTGGGTAGTGTACCTCTTGGTGATTGATTGTTGACCACTAGACTACAATGCACTCAAAGACATTTGCCCAGTTGACAGACTTTGAGAAGGGATGCATCATTGGTCTGACAGAAGCAGGATGGTTGTTTCAACAAATTGTCACCCAACTAGGCCGTTCTGACCTAGTTGTTGGGAGCAGTGCTTACATCCGGCCCAGACAGACCACCAATAGAAAGGAACGTTTGAACTACCAACAAGGGCGAGCAGCTCCCACAGTGCTTACCCTTCCAACACACAGTGTCCACCATTCCAACATAGGTGGTGCCTTCAATACACACCCCTGTCTCTGCCCGGACATTTTCAGGCAATTAATAGCACGAAATTTGATGTCATGGTGCCCATTGTCCTGACACTGACAGCCAATCACTGTTGCATTCGTTGGCAGTGGTGCCATGAACGAGAAACCTGGACGAGAAATTACAGACTGGAATGGTATCATCTTTATTGACAAATGCAGGTTTTGTTTGGGATCCAATGACAGGTTCCAGTATGGAGGCCTCGTTGTGAGCGATTCAATCCTGCCTTTGCTGTGGAGTGACATACTGCCCCAACTGCTGATGTGATGATCTGGGGAGCCATCACATACAACAGTCGGTCACCCTTGGTAGTGATACAAGGAACACTAACAGCTCAGCCATATGTGCAGAATACCCTGTGGACACTTGTGTTGCCTCTCATGGCTGGGCTTCCAACTGGCATTTTTCAGCAGGATAATGCTAGCCCACACACAGCAAAGGGTTCTCAGAAATGTCAACTGATCCAACTGCCTCTAGGTGGCAGTCTGCTTTGTATAAGCATGCATAGAGCTGAGCTTGCAGTTAATCACTGATTATCTAATCACTGATCATCTAATAGAAGCATAGAAGGAGCAGGGATTTCAGTCAATAAGTTACACAACATGGTGATTTTTTTTTTTCCCCACAAGACTATATTTAAATCTACTCAGCTCCTTTTGCTCTACATCAGGATCAAATCCAGGTTTGTGTGGGCCCTTGGGCGACAGAGCCTCAGTGGGCCCCTTTGCAGTGACACTCATACAGCAGCAGTATGTTCCTCTAAAAGTCACCACAGCAAAATATACCCAAAATTTGGTGCTTTATGCTGCAGCACACCTACTGGAATCGCTGTAGGTCTTCCATAACTTTAAATTTTTGGACAAGCGTTGGTGAAGCCTGCAGAATAGATTGACATGCCCCCACAAAGCATTATGGCCCCCTTTATTATGCCCCCGCTCAGTATAATGGCCCCTTTTTATCCCCATACACAGTATAATGGCCCCTTATTATGCTCCTATTTAGTACAATGGCCTCATTATATCCCCATACAGTATAACGGCCCCCTTATTATGCCCCCATATGGTATAATCGTCCCCTTATGCCCTCATACAGTACAATTCCTCCTTATTGTGCCTCTATACAGCAAAATAGTTCCCTTATGCCCTCCAACAATATAATGCCCCTTTATTATGCCCCCACACAGTATAATGGCCCTCTCATTATGCCCCAACACATTCTTATTATGTCCCCATACAGTATCATGCTTTCATTATTATGCCCCCATACAGTATAATGTCCCCATGCAATATAATGGTCCCCCTATACCACCACACAGTATAATGGCCTCTTAGGCCATTCCAATATTTGTATTCATTTTCCATATTTTTATTATAATAAATTTTTCCTCACATCACATACAGTATTTAATGGTCTCTAAAATCCCTAAAATATTTCACCAAAATGTTTGTCCGCCTTTGCTACAAATTTTACAGCTATTCTTGAGTCTCTTGTGCAAATCTTAATGTTTCTATGGTTACAGACAACAAACAAATCCTGTGTAGACTGAACCTGTAGTTATGCAGCACTCCTCTCCTTCTGCCCCTCTTGTACTCTCTACAGATTAAAAAAAAAACAGACTGGGCAGATGGAAGAAAATAACACATGTCTTTGGGATCAGACTACGCACAGGGTTTATTTGTAGTCTGTAACCATGGAAACAGATAGGGCTGCACAGGAGCTGTGCATACAAAAAGGAAGGATGATTTTTAGCAATACTATGTACAGAGTTAGTGATTATTTATATCAGATACATTGGGACGATAAAACAATGGACATCACCTTTTACTGCACTCAGTTTCTCAGAGAATATATCCATGCCTGCCCAGGAATGCCGACAATAAGATATTGTGTTGTTCTCTTCAAATAAACCGTGTTTATGTTGGTATTTCTCCAATGATTCAGATAATAAAAGATCAAATTATTCTTTTCACTTGGAACAACTAAGTTGTAAAACTACAATAGGATCAGAACAAAACATTAAAATTGGGATCACATTGTGCAAGATTTTCTCTGGGGTATAATGCTATAACTCAGTGGACTGCGGTTAGCAATAACATCAGGAAGATGACAAATATATAGGTAGCAATGTAAATGTTATTTTTTATGGTCATCAAGGAGGTGTTCACACGTAGGAATTTGACGCGGAATCCGTCACAAATTCCACCTGAAATCTGCCTCCCATTCATTTCAATGGGAGGCAATAGCTGATTATTTCAGGTAGCAGAAAAAATAAACATCCTGCTCGTTCTTCAGGCAATGAATGAATGGTGGAAAATACACCTTTTCCTTCGGCACAGAATTGGATGCTGAATTTGTAAAAGTCCGCTCGCAGAATTTGGAATTTGGCTCTGGCCAATGAAGGCAAAATACAGGGACACTCTACAGTCATGGCCAAAAGTTTTGAGAATGATACAAATATTAATTTTTACAAAGTCTACTGCTTCAGTTTTTCTAATAGCAATTTTCATATACTCCAGAATGTTATAAAGAGTGATCAGCTTAACAGCAATTACTTGCAAAGTCAATATTTGCCTAGAAAATGAACTTTGTCCCCCAAAACACATTTCAACATCATTGCAGCCCTGCCTTAAAAGGACCACCTAACATCGTTTCAGTGATTGCTCCATTAACACAGGTGTGGGTGTTGATGAGGACAGGGCTGGAGATCAATCTGTCATGATTAAGTAAGAATGACACCACTGGACACTTTAAAAGGAGGCTGGTGCTTGCCATCATTGTTTCTCTTCTGCTAACCATGGTTATCTCTAAAGAAACACGTGCAGTCATCATTGCACTGCACAAAAATGGCCTAACTGGGAAGAGTATTGCAGCTAGAAAGATTGCACCTCAGTCAACAATCTATCGCATCATCAAGAACTTCAAGGAGAGAGGTTCCATTGGTGCCAAAAAGGCTCCAGGGCGCCCAAGAAAGACCAGCAAGCGGCAGGACCGTCTCTTAAAAGTGTTTCAGCTGCGGGATCGGGCTACTAGCAGTGCAGAGCTTGCTGAGGAATGGCAGCAGGCAGGTGTGAGTGCATCTGCACGCACTGTGAGGCGGAGACTCTTGGAGCAAGGCCTGGTCTCAAGGAGGGAAGCAAAGAAGCCACTTCTCTCCAGAAAAAACATCAGGGACAGACTGATATTCTGCAAAAGGTACAGGGAGTGGACTGCTGAGGACTGGGGGAAAGTCATTTTCTCTGATGAATCCCCTTTTCGATTGTTTGGAACATCTGGAAAACAGCTTATTCGAAGAAGAAGAGGTGAGCGCTACCACCAGTCTTGTCTCATGCCAACTGTAAAGCATCCTGAAACCATTCATGTGTGGGGTTGCTTCTCAGCCAAGGGAATCGGCTCTCTCACAGTCTTGCCTAAAAACACAGCCATGAATAAAGAATGGTACCAGAATGTCCTCCAAGAGCAACTTCTCCCAACCGTCCAAGAGCAGTGTGGCGCTCAACAATGCCTTTTCCAGCATGATGGAGCACCTTGCCATAAAGCAAAGGTGATAACTAAATGGCTCAGGGAACAAAACATAGAGATTTTGGGTCCATGGCCTGGAAACTCCCCAGATCTTAATCCCATTGAGAACTTGTGGTCAATCATCAAGAGACGGGTGGACAAACAAAAACCAACAAATTCAGACAAAATTAAAGCATTGATTCTGCAAGAATGGACTGCTATCAGTCAGGATTTGGTCCAGAAGTTGATTGAGAGCATGCCAGGGAGA
Source organism: Leptodactylus fallax (assembly GCA_947044405.1). Lineage (NCBI taxonomy): Eukaryota > Metazoa > Chordata > Amphibia > Anura > Leptodactylidae > Leptodactylus > Leptodactylus fallax. Next base: position 27,108 of record CAMRHE010001067.1, read on the forward strand.
ATTGCAGAGGTCCTGAAGAAGAAGGGTCAACACTGCAAATATTGACTTGCTGCATTAACTCATTCTAACTGTCAATATAAGCTTCTGTTACTCATAATATGAATGCAATTATATTTCTGTATGTGATAAAAACATCTGACAAACACACTTAAAAACCAGAGGGCAGCAGATCATGTGAAAATATAATATTTGTGTCATTCTCAAAACATTTGGCCATGACTGTACTCTAAATTCAGCATCAAATTCTGGTTCAAATTCAGCGTCAAAATCAGCTTCAAATTCAGTGTCAAAATCTTTGTCTGGTTTTGACAAGCAGAAAATTCCTAAAGGAGAAATTTTCTGTTTGACAATTTAAGCTAGGATCACACGGAGGAATCCGCAACTTATTTGGGAGCGGATTCTGCCCCCAAATCCATGGCAGATACCGCTCCAAATCTGTCTCCCATTGATTTCAATGGGAGGCCGAGATCGTAGCAGGACACTAATAAAATCAGAGAAGGTCCCAGCTGTAATATGTAGTGTGCACTATATGGCTGTACACCTGGGTCTTGTATCTATACTGTAAGGTCTATGGTGGTGCAAGCATCCTGTAGTATTATGGCCGCCTCCTATGAAACAGATAGCACTGCATGGAAATAAAGGCCCCATATGTGATAAAAATTACATTTCCAGTGTTTCTTTACCATGGTTCTGGTGTCAAACATTACTGTCTAACATTACTGGTAACCGTGCTGTTTCAGCTGATCTGCAGGGGTCCTGCCTGTTGGATTCTGCTGGTGTAATATCTATGCTAAGGATAGGCCATTAATATTAAAGAGGTGGATAACCCATTTAATATACAGGGCTATAATTTATATTACAGGGACAGGGAACATTCTGGGTGACAGGAGGCACTAGAGGGTTTCCAAAAAGAGGTGTGGCCTCAAAATTTTCACGGTGTGCTCTGCATGCCACCACTTCTTCCCCCATCTAGGATTTTTATGTTGTTTTACAGACACCACCCCTCCTGTCTTCCGCCTCCCATAAATTTTCTCCACTTGTGCTTTCTAGAATTGTCACCTACCTCCAGCAGTGAGAAGGAACAGGTCTGCATGTGCCATGAGGCGAGATGAGCTTCTCGCCTCAGGTGGCAGACTGTAGAGTTGCTGAGGGAGCAGCCTGTCCAGCAAGGATGCTTATACAAAATAATGAGCCCTGTACAAGTTTGCTTGGTGACAAAACTTAGTTGATTTGCAAAATGAGAGCAGGTCCCCAGGACACAGGAGCGGCTGTTATCGATCACCGCTCCATCCTGTGCTCATAACTTACAACTTTGCTGGCAGTGTGGGGCAACAGGTGGGGATGGGAAGTTGGGAAATGGCTCCTCCACTTTAGTTACAAGTTATGGGCAGAGGAGCAGGTGACAGGAGCCCCCTGGAATCCAAGGCAACAGGCCCCCTCAGGAATTCTGTTTTCTGCCGTCTGAGGTGAGATGCTCATCTTGCCTCATAGCAAATGCATCCCTCAACCCAAGTTATAGGGGGTTTGCCATTTCAATTTTTGCTACAGGCAGCAGAAAAGCTAGAATTAGCCATGAGAAGAAAACCCACATCAGCCATATTCAGTGGAGCATATACAACATCTACAATAACATACCTGCACTTTATACACATGAATCTCTATAAATCTCTGACTTCCTCTTTCCTTTCTCTACTGTATGCAGGTACAAGAGATAGTTGTGATGCAGATTTTCTAAATAAGACAAAGTTCAGTCTGTTCTGACGTTTCCTAACTGTGGGGGCACCCTGACCTTCACAGATAAGCTGCTATTAAATTACCATTTCTCATATTAAGCAATATAATACATGAGAAAGGAGATTATATTTTTCAAGTTATTTCCATTTTTAACACAAACTAAGAAAATTAATTTGATAGACTTTGGCAATCATCAGAATTACACAAAAAGAAACAATGCACAATGTAAATGTCTGGGAATAAAAAAAAATAAAAAAATGTGCAATGTACAGCAAATCTAGACGTTTGTTGCATATGTTACTGCTTTTTTTTTTAGCCAAAGCCAACAGTGGCTACAAAAGGAATGGGAATGGGTTTGACTCAAAAAAAATCGAAGCAAAATTTGCAACAAAAAAAATATGCATTTCCGCAACGTGGGGCCTCAGCTTATCAACCACCGAGTGTGCGAGTTCGCGTTCCAAATCTCGCGCATGCTCTGTTGGCTCTTCCATTTCACGTTGGGCAGAGCCGACTGCGCATGTCCATCGGCTATTTTCATGTGGCCTCTTACAAGAGCTTACTGTTACTTACCTGTTTATGGCCGCCTATCTACACCCATTGAAGCCAGGATGGCTTCGCTTCCGGGTTTAGGGAGGTACGGTGCTACTGATCATGTATGCTCTGTACTCCTTAGAACTACACGTACTATGGCTCTTGTAAGAGGCCACATGAAAATGGCCGATGGACATGCGCAGTGGGCACTGTCCAAAGCGAAATGGCAGAGCCGACAGAGCATGCGTGAGATTTGGATTGCGAACTTGCACACTTGGTGGTTGATGACGCCGCGAATGATGTGGAGTGGTGTCAGGAGACGAAGAGAGAGGCGGCGCTGGATTTTGAAAACAGCGTGTGACTTGAGCACAGGGGACGCCCCCTGTGCAACCTGAAGACTGATTTGCATAATCACGAAATAAGAAAAATATAGAAAACGGCGGAGCGGATCACAAAAAGAAAGGTAGGAGACAAATAGCCTTTCTAAAGGCTATTACGACGTGCTGTTATTTAAAAATGGGTTTTCCCAATGATAGAATCTATTTAAGGCTGGTTTGTTCATAAGGTTATTGCAGACCTTCACTACCAAATGGAAGGGAGGAATGAGAAGGTGAAGACCTGCAAAAAATTTGTGAGCAACCCTATTTCATGTGAACCCCTTGAGAAGAAGAGATGAAGAGCTCTCCAATGACTCCCGTAACTATGGAAGTTTCAAGGTTGGATCATATCTTCATAAATGCTTGGGTGGAAATCTAAGAGTCTATATCGAAATGACTACACAAGGTGCGGGTGTAAAATAAATGACTATAACTACGGGAGCCAAAACCAGGAAAGTGATTATAATACGGTTGAGTATTTTCATTCCTTATTGATAACATTGTTTTATAGGACTAGTCCTCAGCACTAGTTGACATGTTGGTGATGTCCAATGACTGATGATGACTTGTAGCCAAGGATAATTGGCAAACAGCCGTACAACACCGGCAAAGTTACTGCAGTTTTATACCAAGGATCAGGACATAACTGGACTCTGTAATCTGTACAATACAGTCGGTTAATCTACCATAATAGGTGTGGAGAGTGTGAAAGAAATCTGTGTCGTCTGCCAAGATTTTGGAAGGTGCCAATAACTTGGCGAGGAACTGCTGATTAACCCATTATTAACTCTAAAGGGGTATTCCAATCTTAAGTATTTATGAATATCCCACCTTTAGGACCTTGCTGGGGGCTGGAGATCTTAGGACCCTGATTTATGATGGACATCACCTCATTGAATTTAATGGAGAGATGTAAGTGGTGCTTTCCATTGAAATTTCAAGGATTTACAGAAAGAACCAAATGATGGTCCCAGAGTGACCTGAGACAGAAATACCCCTTTAAACTCTGGACAAGAATGGAAAATTCATCTTTACGCCACACCTGCAACATTTTCTGAGAAATACTTTCATGAATGTTGTTATTCTGGATATCCCCCTGTGTTCTCTACTAGGCCGCAATTGAAACCTGTCCTATCCAAGGCAATATGATAACCAAGCAGCATGGGTGCTAGAAACTACCATAGTTGTAGTATTAACGAAAGGAAATACTACAATTTTAAATGATCACAACATAGTCTCATGTTATAGAACATGTAATTCTGGACCAAAATGTAATGCACTTTATTTTAAAAAGTTGATGTTTTCTGCATAAAAAAACTCTCTAAAGTTCCTGCCACTAGCTAATTTTCTGTTCTAGCTAATTTTCTGTTCACTCCCTGTTACTAGGGAAGGCCTGTCAATAAATACAGCAGGCTTTAAGATGGCTTCAGATTGAGTGGAGGGGAGGTTCTCTCTTCACATAGTGAATGCAGAGGGGAGGGACTGTTTTTCTCCTCACAGCATGTCTGCAGACAGCTTTCTCTGTGCACAGCAAGCCCTGAGAGAATTCTATAGTTTCTACAATACAATGAGAATGTAAGAGGATGTATGTTTTTGTATTGTAAGTATGTGAGCCAGAGGGCGCTGTTGAGCGACCCAGGCCAGACCAGAAAAGGCTCTCAGCCACGCCTTTGGGGGGTGGCACGTAACTCCAGGAGGGCTGGAGTGTCCTGCAGGAAACAGGAAGTAGTGGACCAGCTAGGACAGAGAGAGAGGCTCTGTCCCAAAGGGCTGGCGTCCACAGGGGTGGATCAGCTAGGACAGAGAGATAGGTACTGTCCCAGAGGGCTGGCGTCCACAGAGGACTGTTGTTGGAGCTGAGCAACAGTCAGGACAGTTAGGGGCTCAAGGAGTGAGTTAGGCCCTAACTGTGGCATAGGTTTTTTTTGTTGTTTTGCTGTGTTGCAGTTAAGCTGAATAAAGCCACTTTTATTTACACTTGGACCGTCTGAAAGCTATCTTTCCGGCACCCAGTACCACGAACCACCACTGTCCGGACCAGGAGTCAGCCGCCATTTTGAGTTTAATTTCCCCAAATTATCACATATGGTGCTACGAACGCGGGCATAAAGAGATCCACGCAAGTCCTGGAAGACAAGTGATTGGTGACTGCAGTACTGCTAAGTGTGCATTGTGGCCTACAGCTGGAAGAAATCGGTGATTTCAACTGAGAAGCCCAGAAAGGGGTGAGTGAATTGCAACATAGCAATGTGTGTGCGAAAAAACTGGTGAAAGTAAAAACTCTGGATGAGGAATCCAGGGAATGGACTTTGTGTATACTGTGGCACAGAGGTCTGTGAAATGTTTTGCTGATGGCAAGAAAGTATGCAATGTGTATAGAAGCTGGATATTGCAAACAGTCTATGTGAAAGGCTATGGTGCCATGTTTTCTGTGGAAGACAGAAGAAAATGCTGGTTGTTGTAGTAATAATAATAATAATAATAGTCCTTTAATAGTCCTACAATGGGGAAATTCAGTGTGTTACAGCAGCAAAGATAAGCAGATACAAATACAAATACAACATGTACAGGAATGTTCCAAGGTAAGAGGCATTACTTTGATAGCCGACAGACAGATAGGAAGTAGCGGGGGTGGGGGGTGGGGGATTTAACAGGCAGAGAGATATTTCAGTTCTCTGTGTGTAATGATCTCCGCTTAGGTCGGTGTTGGTTGTACAGCCTAACCGCGGTGGGGAGGAAAGACTTCCGATAGCGCTCCTTCTCACACCTAGGGTGGAGCAGTCGGTCACTGACAGTACTGCCCAGCGCGATCACAGTCTCATGCATGGGATGGGACTTCTTCTCCCGCATGGAGCTCACCACGGACAGTATCCTTCTGTCACCCACCACCTGCACTGGGTCCCGGGGGCTCCCCAGGACAGAGCTGGCCTTTCTAATCAGCTTGTCAAGTTTATTTCTGTCCCTGGTTGATATACTGCTCCCCCAGCAGGCCACTCCAAAGAAGATGGCTGATGCCACTACCGAGTTGAAGAAAGTTCTAAGAAGTGCCCCCCGGATTCCAAAGGCTCTCAGCTTCCTAAGCAGGTACAGCCTGCTGTGGCCCTTCCTGTACAGGGCCTCCATATGATCTGCCCAGTCCAGCTTATTATTAAGGAGCAAACCCAGGTACTTATAGGTGTTCACAATCTCGATGCCCGTCCCCAGGATGTCCACTGGTTTAGGAGGGCTTCTGCCTTTGCGGAAGTCCACAACCATCTCCTTGGTCTTCCCCGCGTTAATCTTCAGGTGGTTCCGGTGGCACCAGTCCACAAAATCCTGGTTCAGTTCTCTGTACTCCCTGTCATCATCATCTGTGATGAGACCCACTATTGCAGAGTCGTCAGAATACTTCTGTAGGTAGCAGCTGGATGAGTTGCACCTAAAATCTGCAGTGTACAGTGTGAAGAGGAAAGGGGCGAGAACCGTACCCTGAGGTGCCCCCGTATTACAGATCACGGTACCTGACACACAGTCTTGGGCTCTCACGTATTGAGGTCGATTTGTGAGGTAGTCTAGGATCCAGTTGGAGAGGTGGTGGTCCACTCCAGCAAGGCCCAGCTTGTCCCTCAATAACCTGGGCTGTATGGTGTTAAAAGCACTGGAGAAGTCAAAGAACATTATCCTCACTGTGTTCCCTGGTTTCTCCAGGTGAGACAGAGCCCTGTGCAGAAGATGGATGATGGCATCATCTACCCCAATGCCCGGCCGATAAGCAAACTGGAGGGGGTCCATAGCGGGGCTCACTAGAGGGCGGAGATGTGTGAGAACCAATCTCTCCAAGATCTTCATCAGGTGGGATGTCAGTGCTACAGGTCTGTAGTCATTGAGGTCCATAGGGTGGGGTTTCTTTGGAACTGGTACCACACAAGAAGATTTCCATAATTCAAGGACTATTTCCTGCCTCAGGCTCATATTATACATATATGTAAGTATGTAAGTACCACATAAGTTAACTGTTTGAATACAGGTGACTGCAGAAGATAGCAAAAAGTCGCTGCCGGTTGAACCCAAGGTTGCTGTGGAATATTGTGTAATTTTGTTAGTAAACCATGGCAAAGAAAAAGAGAATTTCAGCTTGTAAAAAAGCTGAGAAGTTATGCACAGGTTTATTAGTGCAGCAGTCTGAGTGCAGAGAGATACAAAACCCGGAACAGATCATGTTGAGTGCAAGTAAAGATAAAGGGTTGCATGACGGTGACTCAATTTTTCTCAAGCACCTCTTTTCTATGATGGAATATGTCCCTGCTTAGTGTGTGTCTCATAATGGAGTGCATGAACGCGCCAAAGATAAATATGTTAGGGTGCAGCAGCTTCAAGATGAGAATAAAACCATCAGGTTCATGTATGAAGATGAAATATCTGATTGGAAATGGCAACTTGAGGTATCAGAAAAAGAGAACCTTAAGTTAAAGAAAGAGCTTGAAACTATAAAGAGTTCATATCCTAGTCATTATGAAAAGGTGGTACTGGGTTTGCCTGGAATGGACTGTGTCACTGAGAAGGAGTTTGCAGAAATGAAATGTGCTATATCTAATAAAGTTATACAGAGTGTAGAGCAAAAGCAAGTGCTTGAGAAGCAATTGCAGGATTTAAAGGAGCAGCATGTTCAAGACTCCAATGCCAAAGAGAGTGTCATTGAAAAATTAAGAGATGACCTTGAAACTGCTAAACATGAGAGAAGTGAATTTTTGCAGTCAGTCAGAATGTCTGGATGACCAAGTTAGGATGTGTGTAAACCTTTCGGCTGCCTTAACTGACAAAGAAAATGAAATTGCCGAGCTGAGGAAGCATGTGTCTGACCGAGAGAGTGATTTAGAATCTGTGGTGCAGACATTGCAGTCAGAGTAAAACTTGCATCAGGTTCGCCTAAATGGTGAAATCCACGAATGGCGAAGTAAAGCTGGAGTTCTGGAACAAAGAGAAAGGGAACTCAAAGCTAGAATATGTAGCCTGGAGAGGGCGCTGTCAGGATCTTGTGAAGATAATGAGAAGTTGTCTGTTTTGGTGCAAAATAAAGACAAAGAATTGATGGAAATGTTGTCTGTCCATGCTCAGAAAGTGCAAACCTTACAGGAGAGTCACAAAAAAGTAGAGACTCAACTGCAAGTTTTGCAACTAAAAGTCACAGAAGGGGACAGGTTTCAAGCAGAGCTGCTAGACAAGGCAAACAGACTACAGGCTCAGGCGACTGATATGAAGAAAAAAATGGAGGATAGTATTGGGTCCTTGAACTTTTTTGAAGAACTAAAGGAAAAGTTGCAAAAGGAGCTAGAAGCTACAAATCAATGGTTTGAGGAGAAGGTTGCTGCTTATGACAAACTTGAGAAGAAGAAAATTAGACTGCAGCAGGAACTAGAAGATGTAGGTGTAGATCTTGATCATCAACGTCGGATGGTGTAAAATTTAGAAAGGAAGCAGAAAAAGTTTGATCAGCTGCTTGGTGAAGAGAAGGCTCTTTCTGCTAGATATGCAGAAGAACGTGACCGCGCTGAAGCAGAGGCCATTGAATTGAAGGCCGAGTTAAAGAGGCTCAACAAGCAACGGCGCACTGAAATGGAGAATTTGGTTAGCTCCAAGGATGAAGTTGAGAAAAACCTGTAATCTGTGCAGATATTGTATGAGAACAAAGCTAATGCTTATGACAAGCTGGAAAAGGCCAAGAGAGAATTGGATCTCCAGATAGAAGACATGAAGATTCAGTTTGAGGGAAACCTGTCTAATTTATCTACTGAGATTGTAGATCTAAAAATGCTTGTTGCTAAACTAAAGGTGCAAGGTGCACTAGTAAAGACTGAGATGGAAGCGGTGAAGAAAGTTCTGGAGCTGGAATCAGAGATTTGTGCGCTACAGAAGGCGTTAGAATTGGAAAAAGCTGCCAGCATAGAGGCAGAGAAAGGAGAATCATTGAGTCAGACAGACATGAGTGACCTGTCCACTGATGTTGATACCAATGATCAGATTATGATGAAACCACGTGACTCGGTAAAACGTCAAGTAGAGGGTATAGTACCCCAGGAAGATGCTGCTAAAGGTGGACTTCCTGCAAAATGTGAGGAGGCCAAAAAAGGTCCAACAGAAGAAGAAACTGTGATTGGTCACACACTGCCTGTGACAGAGCAGGTCCAGCCTCAAACCAATGAGGTCCAAAGCCTAGAAGGCTGTGAGATGGTAAATAAGGTGAAGGGTCACCAAAAGTGTGGAACAAGAGTCCGTAAGAAGACTGACCACGCATATGTTGTCCCAACAGCTAAAGTGTCTGAAGCCATTGTGGATAAAGGTGCTGCTGTGCCTGTCTCTAGCCAAATGTCTGGTGGACAAACGGTGAATAATGACTCCATGTTGTCTGTGAAGGGGGAGTCAGGAAGTAAGAGATGGTTACATGTCACCAATGATGTGACAGTTGGTAAAGACATGCCAGAAAATGTAGTTCAGCGTGATCTATTATGTGAGGGTGTACGGTATGGCCCTCGTGCAGAAGGAGAAGATATTGCAGTACAGAGATTGTGTATCTCAAACAAAGAGGAGAGCAAGCAGCCTATGTCTCCTAAACTTCTAAGCCTTGATGGTGATGGCAAAGTTTGCTTTGAGATGAAGCTTACGGGAAAAGTTCCCGTGATACAGTTACACTCTAAAGACATTGATGTGCATGAAGTACGTGTTAGTTGGTCTCTGAACTCCTGTGAATTCATGATAGGTGAAGACGAAGATTTTTACGGCTATTCACTAAAGGGATCAAAGTCATGCAATGGGATGGCTGAAGACTATGGCGAGAAATGTGATGAAAATGATGTGATCCCCTGTATGGCGAATTGTGAAGGTGATGAAGAAAAACTTGCAGAGAATGGCCAGGATCTTGGCGTAGCAGTTAAAGTGATGAGAAAAGTGATGAGAAACCGGAAGTGTCAAGTAACCGGAATCTGCAAGAAGAGACCGCCAGATTGGGACTTCAGGAGAGACACTGGACAGGCGTACTTAGTTGAAGAGGGACTTCATCATAGAATGTCTCGTCCCATTGTAGCTCACCCCATGGGTAGTGAGCTGAGGGGGAGGGTATGTAAGTATGTGAGCCAGAGGGCGCTGTTGAGCGACCCAGGCCAGACCAGAAAAGGCTCTCAGCCACGCCTTTGGGGGGTGGCACGTAACTCCAGGAGGGCTGGAGTGTCCTGCAGGAAACAGGAAGTAGTGGACCAGCTCCAAGTAGTGGAGTCAGCCGCCATTTTGAGTTTAATTCCCCCAAATTATCACAGTATATACTTGTGACTAGCTGTTTTTGTTATTGCAGATAGGATATCACTTGCAGACAGTAAGCAGCTTTCTTTTATTGTGCTCAGATTTCTCTTTCCCTGTGTCAGGGATATTTCTGGCTGCATCATAACTTGTATTTGCAGTCCAGTTTCCCTATATCCTTGCAGTCCAATGTCCCTGTTCATATATTGTACTCATTTGCGCTTTTCTCAGCTATTTGGTTGCTATTTTGCATGTTACTTTACAGTTACTCCTTGCATAATTACATGTAAATAAGCCAGTAGTAGTAGTAATAGATAGGGAAGGAGGAAAAACTACTTCTTATTGTACACTCCCAAAGTCTTAGAAAAATATAAAAAATGTACAGCCATAATTTGGGATATTACCGGCAGACAAAACTGATAGTTCATCATGTATGAAGTCTTATATAGCCAGAGAACAGACTGCCCAGCAAGACCCTGTCCATACTTCAACTTTTCATGAAAACTCAAGTACCCTTTAAATCTTTCTTTATATACTGATGTGTCCTCTCTTACCTCTCCTCTTGGTTGGACATGTCCTGATTTTTTCATAAGATTTACAAGATTATTAACTTTATAAAACAGCATAATTTTGTGATATTTTGTCACAAGATGATATGATATATGTTTATGTGCAGCCGCCTAGTGGTTGTGTTGTGGATTGCGGCCTGCCAAGGGTTTTGCTAGCATATCATGGTTTTGTATGGAACTCGTTTCATGGGAAATTGGAGTACTAAACACAATTTATTATATTTATTATATATATTCAGTGTATGCCTATTATATCGTAATACTATATTCTTAAAGGGGATGTCCAGGACATAATCATTGGCCATAGCCATCAATGTAGTCAATGGAGGTCATACACCAACAACCTCCATGGTCAGTCGAATGAACAGACCTCTGTTTCACTGTTTACAGAGACATAGCACATATATGCCGCCATCCTGGTACTGCAGCTTAGTCTTGTTAAAGAGATTTTCAGAGCTTATTAAAGCATGGCTGCTTTTTTTCTAGAAACAGTGCCACACCTCTCCGAAGGTTGTGTTTGGTATTGCAGCTCAGCAGTATTGCAGTAAATGGGACTAACTTTCAATACCACACACAACTTGTGGACACATGGCATTGTTTTTGGAAGTAAGCAGCCATGTATTTCTAATTTCAGCCCCTCTAAAGTGAATTGGACTGAGCTGCAGTACCAGACACCACCACACTCATATGTATGGCACTCTGTAAACAATGATGGGATCATGGTGCTCATCAGCTGTTCCAAGGGATAGGTCATAAAATGTTAAAGGGATTTTCCTATTACTGATACACAGGACAGGGGATAAATGGCTGATTGCTGGGGGTCCAACTGCTGAGACCCTCAGCGATCATGAGAAAAGGGGTCTGCAAGTGCCAAATGTAGATAGAACAGAGGTGTCCATGCTCCACCAGAACTCCATTCACTTCTATAGGACTGCCGGAGAATGCCAGTCCAGAAGTCCCACAGAAGTGAATGGAGCGGTGGCCAAGCCAAGTGGCAGTATATACCCTGTTAGCTCAACATTTTTGGAGGACAGACGACCCCTGGCTTACAGATGACCCCCTCCAAAATGCCTAGCAGAGTTGAGGACTGAGGATCACATCTCTTCCTACTTCATCAGTGGAGTTCATGGACATTGCACCTACACTGAGCAGATACCGAAGGCATTTAAACATGATAAGCCATAAAGTCATAGAACTGCCATCACACGACCTGTATCCTATAACTATGACATATTACATCACTATGAACAAAAAGTCACCGCGACTTAGTGACAACGGGGGTAAAATAATAGCAGCAGGAAACACAACGTCAAATTTCAAGTGAAGAATTTTAGAAAATTTCATGGTTTTTAATGTTAGTTTATGAGGATTTTTTTTTTACCTCTTGCTACTCACATCAAAATTGTTAAATTTGTCCAAAAATGTCCCTTGGGTCTGTGAGGGTGTGAACCTAGAGGGTGCTGGTGAGTGACCCAAAAACAGGGTTGAAAAGGACCTTGGCCACACCCATACCTGGGGCTTCACTCCAGAGGGAGAACACACAGCAGGAGAGAGCTGCTGGTGACCTGCAGGGAGCAGGTGGATGGTGGACCAGTTGGAGACGGACTGGTGGTCTGTCCCAAGAGGACTGGGTTCCAGAAAGGACTGGTTAAGCTCAGTGTGAGCCAGACTGCAAAGAAGTAACCTCAGTAAAGTTTCTTGCCCCCAGAAGTTAGTCAGATTTCAAGAAGTGAGGTATTGCCCTGTGTGTGGGCTAGGCTGTTTTGTTATTTTTGTTCATGTTATCACTTACTAGCTGAATAAAGCCATTTCTTTTGGATTGCCGTTACCTGATATGCTGTTTATTTGGCACCCAGTACCACAAACACCTCTGTTAAGTCCAGGAAGCTGCTACCTTTGATGCTAAACTACCCCCAATTGTCAGCTATGGTGGAGGATGCGGGCAAAAACCGAGATCCACGCGAGTCCTGGAAGACAAGTGTTTGGCAAACTGCAGTATCGCTAAATGTGCATTGTGGCCTACAGCTGAAAAAGAAGTCTGTGATTTCAAGTCAGAAACCCAGGTATGGGTGTGGCCAAGATCCTTTTCAACCCTGTTTTTGGGTCGCTCACCAGCACCCTCTAGGTTCACACCCTCACAGGATCTATAAAGGCATATATAGGAATACAGCAGGCTTTAAAGAAAAATTTACTGCTCTAGTGAATTTTTGCATTCCTGATGCAAAATAAAAAATAAATAAACATAGTTTTCCGTGTTGTGTATTTCCTTGGTTATTCCTCCTGCAAAAAGAGTGCTAAATTAAAGGGAGTCTACCACCTCCTCCATGCATATTCAGCTGTCACCACCATGTTACAGAGCACACTACAGGGGTTAAACAACATACCTGGGTTATATAGGTCACTTTTGTAGATTTGGAGAAAAACAACATGGAAGTCTTAGGCAATTGGTGCACTGAGGGTGGGCCTTCAGCTCCCTGGAGCACTGCTCTTACTGCTCAAGCAGCATAGGTGATGTCATAGCAGTGGGAGGAACAATTCTCCCTGCATAGGGTAGTGCAGGCAGGAGATGATAGGAGTCTAATTGGCAAGAGCAGTGCTTCAGGGAGCTAAAGGTCCGCCCCCAGTGCACCAACTGCCTCATTTGCATAAGACTTCAAAGTTATCTTTCTGCAAATCTATAATAGTTACATACATAACAGAGGTATGATGTTTTTCGCTGTATTGGGCTCTGTAACAAAGTGGTGACAAGCTGCTGGATAGAAGGAGGAACAGGAGAAAGGGAACACAGGGACCTACATGGAAAAAAGGGAGAAATGAGCAGAAAGTTAGTGGTGGATTTATTGGGGTAGATTTATTAATACTGGTGTTTGTACGCCAATCTAAAACGGGTTTTCTGGCCACAAAACAAATTTTCATACTGATGACCTATCCACTAGACTGCCATTCCAGGACGCTGCAGTTCACAGGAACCACCACTATGCAGTGGATGGGGCTGCTGTACTGCTCCTATTACTTGAATAAAGACAGTGCTGCATGCCCCTCCCGTCCCCTAGCAGCTTTGGGTATCCGGAGGCTGCTTGAACATATGACCTGTGCCCTAACAGATCACATACTGATGACCCATCCTATGAATTAGGTCATCAGTATGAAAATTTGATTTGGGGCCAGAAAACGCCTTTAGGATAGGTCATCAAATAAAAATCAGCAGGGGTCAGATCCCTGCTGAACAGCTGTTTGCACAGCAACTGTGACTGATATTGCAGCTCAGAGATGGTTCTAGGTGTCGGATCCTTACAGGTCATCAATTAAAAAGTCAAGGAAAAAACCTTTTAATTTCCCTACAAACACCCAAGGGCCAATTTCATAGAAAGTCAAATACAGTAACCAGCACCGGTTTTAGACAAAGTGTGGCCCTGGGCAAAATTAAAAGTGGGGCCCCAAATACTGTTATACAAACAACACCATCGTCTTCCAGTGACAACCTCTTTAATAATGCCTTTTCTGCCCCCAAAACGGTAATAACAACCCCCATTTTCCTATACACAATTCAAACAAGCACCTTTGTACCGCCTAATAGATTTTTACACCCAGTTACTGTGATTTTTGTATGCTTTTATCCCATGGGATATGTAAGACTTCATACTTTAGTTGGTGCTCCTTTAAGAGAACCAATAATAGCCAAAGTGGATTCTAGTAGAAAAATGACAAACTCCTTGCAAATGTTGGTCTTGGTCAGATTTTAACCTAGGACCCTAGGACCTAGGACCTAGGACCCTAAATAATGACTTGCCCAGTAATACAGTAGATGAGGTTGGATGAAGACTCAGGTCCATCAAGTCCAACCTATAACCCTACAGTGTTGATCCAGAGGAAGGCAAAAAACCCCATGAGGCTTATGCCAATGATCTCGTGTCAGGCTAAAAAAATTACTTAGTACAGTATAAAACCCTGGATCAACTCCAAAAATCTCAGACCCATAACCTGATTTTTTTTTCCTTTCAAGAAAGGTGTTCGGGCCCCTCTTGAACTTGTACAGTGAATCCACCATCACTACCTTGATCTAGTCCTGCCCATTATACAAGCCTCCCAATTTTGATAATGCCCCTTGTGGCTACCCTCCTTCACCATGCAATCCCGGCTGGTAATGTGGTACTGTATGGTAATGATGATGTTGTACTCCTTGTCTAAAGTGCTGAATAATACCTCACATTGACCGCTACATGTAGCTTGGCACGGTAATAATTTACTCAACAAACAGACAGAACTTCCCTTTCCGGACATTGGAAACTCTTATAAAGACTTCCTCCTGTTTCTTATTTTATTGCTTTTTTATTCTATAAGACGTCAGAAATTGTTGGCATATGTACAAAAGGAAAATTCCTATTTAGGAAAACAATCCAAGCGCTGATCGGCTGAGTAATGTGCATGACATGCAGATCTATCACAGGGACACAAGAAAAGGAGGTTACCTCTACTTTGTTGATTTTCTGGTTATTTTTAGCACTTTTTTGGAATATTTTTGTTTTATCAAAAAGTTAAATCAACTTTTTTCATATTTTGTTTTTGTATTTAAAAGGTAAATTCTGATTTTTTTTTCCAGCCAATGTTACATTTATAGCCTCCATAATTCTTGGCGTTCCTTCACTGACAGGTTGGGTCATGGAGGTTAGACCAATAAGTAAAATCGAATTGCAGATGGACAAGTCTCATGAGCTGAAAAATAACTAAGTTTATCAAGATTTTCCAGTCGAGCCCAAGAACCCAGAGTTATATTTAAGAAAGGCTAAGTACAGTGACCTAAGATTGGAGTCATTTTTATAATTACAAGGACTCTTTCTTTCCCCTTTGTGTAGGGGGGTGTAAGTACAGAGTTGTGTAGTTGACACCTAGAGAGGTTCTTGGGCAAAATATGTATCAAAAATATACAGATAATTATATTAAATGTCAAATACATACTAAATCATACCAGAAAATAATAAAAGTAGTAAAAAAAAAAAAAAAGGAAAACATTGCAGAAAAATGTATCACTAGGGAAACCCATCGATTTTGAGAATGAAAGGTGGTAGTCTCTTCGACAACTCTCATGCACACCATGTGAGTAGGACTGTGTTGTCATATCAGGAAAGCAGGTAAAGAAGCTGTAGTGCTCAACTAGAACCCTTATATTCTGAGGATCAGCTGGACCACTCCCCAACTTATTAGGAAATATTAGTATTCCCAGGCAATATTCCCTTATTTACAGGAGTTTTCCAGGACTATTTTCCAAAATATTGTTGACCGATCCTTAAAGTGGGTCACCACCAATATAAGACTGGAGGGTGTTTGATAGCCGATACCCCCACTGATTGACCAAAGAGGCTGCGGTATTGAGACTTGGCACAGCACCATAAAATATATGGTAGCTGTGCTTTGTATTGGAGCTCAGGTGAAACTAATTCAATGGGACTGAGCTGTACCATGCGCCCATTGGACATGACATCACTGACCTGAGAAGAGTAAACAGCACTGGCAAGACCACCATGGCCTCTACAAATCTGATATTGATGACCAATCCTAAGGACAATACATATTAATTTATACCTGGGACAATTATTTATTACATTTAGTTATCTTAGCTGCATTTTCAGGACCACAAACTTATGGTGCTTCTTACCTCCGAGAATCATGCCAGCTTGGCAGCATTTTCTCAGTCTACATGACGGACAATTCTTCCTTCTGATTTTATCCACAATACAATCATTCCGTCCAGCGCACAAGTAATTGTGCTGCCCTGGGGTAATAGAGAGAAATGGCGGTTATTTTATATATAATAGGTGAATTAGAAGAGGTATTACTATGCACACGGTGATCTATAGTAACAGGACAGAGCTTATACACATAGGAACGCCAAAGCAAGAATAATACACAACATAGGCTAATTTATCAGACCTGTCTGAAATAAGATTTGTTTTTGTTATACATAGAAATAAATGAGGACTCGGCTTTTATTTCTTAAACTGCTCTGGTATAAAGAAAGCTGTGCTGTGATTGGTGGATAAGAGAGCAAAGAGTTTTTCTTTTAGATAAATCCAGGGATGTCACAATACATGAATAATAAACACAGTGATGTCACAGTACAGAGATAATACACACAGTGATGTCACAGTACAGGGATAATACACACAGTGATGTCACAGTACAGAGATAATAAACACAGTGATGTCACAGTACAGAGATAATACACACAGTGATGTCACAGTACAGGGATAATAAACACAGTGATGTCACAGTACAGAGATAATATACACAGTGATGTCACAGTACTGAGATAATAAACACAGTGATGTCACAGTACAGACATAATATACACAGTGATGTCACAGTACAGGGTAATAAACACAGTGATGTCACAGTATAGTAATAATAAACACAGTGATGTCACAGTACAGTGTGATAATACACACAGTGATGTCACAATACAGAGATAATAAACACAGTGATATCACAATACAGGCATAATAAACACAGTGATGTCACAGTATAGGAATAATAAACACAGTGATGTCACAGTACAGGGATAATACACACAGTGATGTCACAGTACACAGATAATATACACAGTGATGTCACAGTACAGGGATAATATACACAGTGATAACAGTATAATAGATTGAACAGGGATAAAACACATTGTTCTGGACAGGGCTGTGGAGTCGGTACGCCAAAGCCCCGACTCCGACATACATGGCGCATGTTTAAGAGATAACTTAATTTAAGCTTTTTATCATCCTTATGATACAATAATCAAGCTATTTAGGTAGAACATAAAATATATTTATTGGATACAACTTTAGAACACAAAAAACTTTAATAAATTGCAAATATGCAAAACGCTACAGTAAGTGGTAAAAAAACAGTTTTCAACAAAAACGTCCTGAATAACATTTGTGGAGTCTATGAATTTGTTCTGAGAAAAAGTATCGCCTCCATCAGATCCTCCTTCAAAGATGACCTCAAATCGGATCAAATTATTTTAAGGCTAGAGAACAGCCTCTCTACACTAACTTGGGTTGGTGGCAAAGCGGTGACCACATGGGCAAGATCTCTAACAATCTCGGGGTATAAAGGAATTGCCTCCTGCACAGTCAGTTTTGATGATCGGTTGAACTCTTCTACTTCTTTGAGAGCAAGTGAAAAATTTTGCTGAAATACAGTCAGTTTGTTTGCTATGGGAATGGAATCTTTTTCTCTGCGGCAACGCTTTGCCTGATCCATGTCATCCAAATACTTTTCAAAGTTAAACTCTTCATCTGATGAGGCTGAAGATATGGTGGCAGTAGCACTGGCAAGACCCAATTCCTCTTGCTCTTGGCAGTCCTGTAGCCCACTCATCCTAATTGCTACCTCAGTCAGAGCCTCTTTTCCTTTAGTAATCTGTTGATCATTCAGCAATATACGATGACTTGGGTCCACATAAACAGCTGCCAGAAGAATTTTGTTATCTAATAACAGTGTCTCTCTCCTTTTCATTGAAGCAGCAATGCCCTCTGCGATTAAGCCTTGTCTTTGGGACATGCAAAACAGCAAGTTCTTCCACTCCTTTAAGAAAGTTCCAGGAGTTAAATCCTCAGCTTGTAATTTTTTTGTTACTGTGAATGGGTGATGAAGCAGTTCCATTAATTCAGCCACCTGTGTCCATTGACCTTCTGTTAATGTTATCTGAGGGTTGGCCATGTCCACAAGAAAGGGCTTCAGCTCAACTAATCGCTCAATCATTAAATAGGTGCTGCCCCACCGAGTGGCTTGATCTACGATTGCTCCTTTCCCAGCACGTCTCTTCAAGATGGAATCAATTTTAGGGGTTCGGGCAGCAATAGCCAATTTCCTCACCTTGCCAATCAGAGTTCCAGCATGTCCCTCTTGCAGACTGTCTCTTATTGCCAGCTGCAGTGTGTGCACAGCACAGCGCATGTGATAAATGAGAGAATTTTGAAGCAGCTTCAGCAAGATCTAATTCTAAAGTATCATTTTGCTGTTGTTCTGTAGTAATATCTGTTTGTTCCTCAGTTACAGGAACAGGACTGTGGGCTTCCATCTCAGACATACTGAATCCAAAGTTTTCTTCTAACTGTTCTTCACCTTCCTTATTCTCATTCATCAGTTTAATTGTACTTATCATGTTTGAAGCATTGTCCGTTACAATAGCAAGAACCTGTTCTTTTTTGAGTTCATAATCTTCCAGAACATTTTCCACTAAGGCCTGGAGAAACTGACTGGTGTGTTGAGCTTTAGTATCCTTTACTGCCAGTGTCTTGGTAACAAATTTTTTGTTGTCACAAACAAATCTTACATTTATAGCAAAATAGTTCACTCTGTGACGCGTGCAGGCATCCATTTTAAGATATATTAAGCGTCTCTTGTGAATCTTTTTAAGATGTTCTTTTTGGTTAAGGGCTTCTTCAATCACTAATTTTCTAATACTTTGTCTTTCCAGAGAAACACCAAGTTTGCGGGCCATTTCTCCATTAAGAGCTTTAAAACTTGGTCGAGCAAATAATGATAATGGTACACCGTCCTTCACAACAAGCTCTATGAGCTGTCTTTTAAACACATCTGCTGTCATTGTTACAGTAATTTTGTCACTTAGAAAATATCTTGTTACTGATGTTTGAGACAATCTTTCATCCTCCGTTGCCTGGCGGGAAGTGCTGGGCACTGGTTTCTTGGTGTCACTCTGATCCTTCTCAGTCACAGATTTGAAAACTTCTGGGTGGAAGCGGCTTAAATGTCTTTTTAGATTGGAAGCTCTCGTAGGAGCGTTTTTCTCGCTTCCTGATTTTGACATCACAGCATTTGTTCTCATCTGGGTCACTTATTCTTACACTGACACACAAAATATTTTTTATCTTCAGTTAGTGTGAAATGCTCAAATACAGCTGACTTCATAGGAAGCTTCTTAGACATTTTATAATGATATAAATCTGTTTTCAAAATAATTTTGTCCTATAAAAAAAAAAGGTATATTGTAATATCTGAAAGAATAGCGAGTATAACTTTGGATGGAAATAAAACAAACTATGCATAAATCAATAGTACAGCTATCGATATGTCATGATAAATAAAAAGTTTGTAATATATGTTTTATTAGGTCTCTTTACTCTGAACTTTCAGTATCACACTTTTCTCTGGATACAGCTCACTAAGGGCCTGATGTGTGAAAACTGTCTTGGTCTAAGACTTTCTTTGTTACCCATAGCAACCAGTCAGAGCTCACAGCAACCAATCAGAGCTCTGCTTTCATTTCTCCAGAGCACTACATGAAAGGGGAGCTCTGATTGGTTGCTATGGGCAACAAAGAAACTTCTACACCTAGACAGTTTCATACATCAGGCCCTGGGTGTTTTACATCTTACTGCTTCACAATCTACAACGTGAAACTACTAGCAGTGCTAGATAACAAAGCCTTGGCAAGTGGCAACAGCTTCTACACCTATAGTACTTTCTCACATGTGTGTTTCTGTATTTCTAAGTTTGAGATGTTAGAAAACAGTTTCCCCCCTTATAGTCTATGTATAGCATATATAAGCCATCTGAGCAGAGCAGCTAACCTCTCCAAACATGAGCTCAGAGGAGAAGCAAACTAACACAAAGCATACAGAGAGAACATACACTGGACAATTGATTTATGCAGTTTATTGAAAGTTTAGATATACTAAGAAGAAGTACTTGCCTTAAAGGAGTTCTCAGTCTCAGCACAATGATTCACTTGCTGACAAGCAGTCACTCTGTGTCCTCGGGCTGTGGGTGGGTCTCCAGCACAATTACAGATAAAGTCAAGCTTTTCAGTCCTCACAATCACAACACTTGTATCTTTTGCTTACTCCAGATAATGGTGCTAAACCTTATAGGTTCACTCAGAACTCAGTCCCATCATTATATGAGGAATAGAACAGACCTTTACAGGACATTTCATCATTTTCAACATTTCATCATTTTCCCAAATTCTTATAAAAATATATTCAGCACATACTGCATTGTACTACTAACTGTACCAATTTATTATATATTTTGGGAGTCGGAGTCGGTCCATTTTATACCGACTCCGACTCCACCAAAATAGGCACCGACTCCGACTCCACGACTCCGACTCCACAGCCCTGGTTCTGGAATAACGCACACAAATAAGTAATCACACACATGGAAGATAAATTAAAATGACATCACAGGACTCATATACTGTATTGTAAAGAGCTCCATAGCAAAATTTGGAATAGGTCCCTCTTTCCATGCCTTCTTCCATCCATCTTCTCAGTCATCACTGATTGTATTTTACCTCTGCGAGAAGTAGGCACCCCTACTGTAGTTGTTGAGCCCAACTAGACAAGCCAAAGTGTATCTAATCTTAGATCTAATCTATAGATCTATCTATCTATCTATCTATCTATCTATCGATCTACCTATCGATCTGTCCTTCTTTAACTGCCTTTAATCTACTGTAAATTATTGTCTAGCAAATGGTAAAGATTTTTGCAATGCAAAAGAAAAAAAAATAGATATCTATGGTGAAATAATAACAACGCCGCATTTTTCAGGTTCTGTGAAGAAGAAGGAAGTAATCTGCACACATAATAATGAGTTATACGCCGGTACAACACATGGAGACTTTGTTCCTCATAGAGTTCCAGCTGAACGCAGAATGAAGCGCAATTCACACAAGAATAATTGAGCTCAGAGGTGGACGAGACTAATGATAGAGAAGAGAAAATGTATTGTAGAAGTAGCAGAGTTGACAGATGTGTTGGACCTAAGACAGGTATTTTTTTTGCTTTTATTAGTATTAGTAATGTTACTGATTATTATAATGCACTATATTCTACACCAATGGGAATATTTAAACATATTTTTTGGATAAGATTAACTTTTCCACAAACTTGAAATAAACCAATGGTTAATAGAATGAAACCTTGTAATTAGAAAAGAAAAAAAAAGAGAGAGAAGAGAGAGAGAGAGAGAAAATGCTTCTTTCTCCACCTCCCCTTTCTCTTTGCCTTCCCTTTCTGACTTTCACTCTGAAATCTCCCTTAGATATGCCTCTGTCTTAGAAAGCCTCTTCGCTGACTGAAGCTATAGAGTAAACTACAGATCACCATAAAAATCTATGGAGAGGGGAAGGGAAAAAGGGTGAGAAAAGAAACCCGATGAGAGAGAATGAGAAACACAGACAGAAACTCTAATGCAGCTAACAGTAGGTTTTCTATCTCACTTCAAGTCAGTACTGTTTTATAATGTCCTATATAGTGGCCAACATTATTGGCACCGTTGAACAGCAGATGATCACTAACATGTCAACAGTGTCTGCATAAATCAATACTACATGGGATTACACGTGGAGATGAGCGAATTTCTCAAAAGTTCGATTCGACAGTTCGATTCGAAGTTCCAAAACAATTTGCTTCGATCCGAATTACTTTGTGGTGAATAAACAGCTATTTCCGGGCTGCAGAGAGCCGGGGTGGGCGGTAAAATCCTGGAAGCCCTTGGATGCCGCGGTCATGTCTCTCTCTCTCTCTGTGGCATCCCAGAGCTGGCTATGGCTGGGCTGAGGGTGATCTCTGTAGTCATTGTATTATTTCCTGTTGCTTCATAGCCTGTGTGACATAGCAGGGGGTTCTGAGTCTCACACAACACAGCGCCACCTAGTGAGCCTCACACATGCATTACACCTCCCATAGGATTGAATAGTAACCAAATGTCCAATGGGAGGACATCGCCTGGGAAAAGGGGAGGAGTCAGCTGATCACTGGGTCCCCATGGTAACACCCCTGCAGGAAGGTCCTGCGTGTGAGGAGTTAGAAGTGTGGAGTGTTAGGAGGAGGAGGTGAGGAGATACGTGTGATGTCCTGTGAAGAAAGCAGTGAGTTTAGTGCAGGAATCTCAAGTCCTAGACAGGCCCAGGAAGGTTGGAGAGCTGACATACTCCAGCTATTCAGAAGATCCTGTCCCCTGTCTGCCTAGCCATCGCCCTGAAGGAAGTCAAGCATCATTATCTTGTCAGCATGAGACTGTGGAGAGAACATTCTGGAACACGTGCTCCATAGCAAGTATCACAGGATCCAGGGGCCAAGGCCAGACCTGTGGAATATCCTGCCACCCTGACTATTGCACCCCGAAACTCTGAGCTATCAGGACCACATAACGTGAGTGGGGAATATTATGTACTAGTATCATGGTGGGCATCCTCCTATGTGCCAAATAGGAGCCCAGACGCACCTTAGGGCTGTAACACTGAAGTATAAGGGGCTAGGAACACCTTTCATCAAGTCTACCCTGCACCCCAGGACTTTGCTGTGTCACCAGGCGTACCCCGTTGTTTTGTATTGAAGAAACTGTTTAAGCATTTGTGCCTCCACACCCATGGAAGTAAAAGTTCAACTTTACAACCGTTTCTGTGTCTGACTCTGCACCGACAACATCAGGGCGCCCCAAACACCACCAGTCGGCACAGTATAGGGGAAGCGCCCCGGGGGAACAATCACCACCAACATTTGTGCAGCCCCCTCATCACCGGTACCAGTGGTGGTAACGTGGGACAGCACCAGCGCTGCGCCCTCGTGCCCAGAGACCGTGACAAGTCTGCGCTGTTTGCACCCCCGCAATCCCAACTGCAGCGTTACCTTCCATCTGGTCACCGCATCTCCAGCACGGACAACTTTTATTCATGTGGAAGGCTCTGCTAACAAGCAAAGACACGCCTACCCAATCACATCACTAGAGAACATCATGTGACCATCTGATGTCACAAAGGTCCTTACTAAATATTTGTTACCACGAAGCATCAGGAAATCCGGAATCGTGGAGAATCGAAGATTTCCTGAAATTCGGATCGAATTCCACTTCTGCAGAATCGATTCGCTCATCTCTAATTATAAGACAGATTGCAATATATATTTTAAGAGAAAAATGCTTCTTTTTCCTTCTTTTCCCAAATCTTCTTTTTTATCTCCTAATCTAAATTTCACTCTGAAAATTCTGCTATATCCAAAAAAGGTGCAGCCTATTTACAGTGCAACATGGTGGAGGATCCATAATGTCTTAGGGGTGCTTTGCTGAATCAGGAACTGGAGCCTGAGAAAAAAGTTATCGCTGGATCAGGAAGATGTGAATGACATCATGTGTTAGTCAAGATACATTTGTAAATTGTTGCAGTGACCAAGAACATGAAGGAGATCTTCAGCACCTTTAGGTAGTCACCCCAAGAGAAAGGTAAATCAATAACCTATTAACAGAGCTTTTGTTTTCTTACATTGAAACTCATCACATGAGATTCGTTGTCATGTGATGGCACAGGCTGTACTATATCCCTCAATCGAAATTGTCTTTTAGCCTTGTCTTTTGCAGCATGAAATCTGTAACCACAGAGGCATTTTGTGCCCGTCACTTCATATACATCAGGTCTGCTTAGCTCCTCGACACGTCCAGCAGGGAATGAACACCCTTATCACTTGTGACTGGAGATTATCTGGTTCTGTCATGGTGTCTGACTGTGATCTCTTTGGTGGTTTGGTGGAAACAGTGATATGTGTCACTCAACTCATCCGGTTCCATTGTCATGTCCCATGTAACCGGACGCTACTCTTCTACTTTTTTCCTTCTCCCTTCCTTTGTCAGGGTCCTGCTGCTTACGGCTGAGGCTTTCCTGATCAGAATGCTAGGTCAACCGTGGTCTGATGTTGACTTGGTCTATCTGAAGTTGAAACGTCATGTCATACCAATTCCTGGATCCTATTCCTGAGTTAACTGGTCCTGATATTGACTAAATAACTTCCTGGCTTAGGAATTTCTTTTGGATAATGTTCTCGCCTCATCCTCTTAATATTCCGCCTGATGCCTGTTGTGCTGCTCCTGGCTTTAACTCTTGGCTATGTTCGTGACCAAACTTCTATCACATCCTTTGACTTGTCATATCCTGACTAGCCTCCAGATGATGACCTTTGGTGCTATTCCAGATCATGCTATGAAAATATCTGTACTACTTCCAACAATCTATGACTATTCTTGGAACTACAATCTA
The DNA here is from genome assembly GCA_947044405.1 of Leptodactylus fallax. NCBI lineage: Eukaryota > Metazoa > Chordata > Amphibia > Anura > Leptodactylidae > Leptodactylus > Leptodactylus fallax. The sequence continues at coordinate 51,635 of CAMRHE010001067.1, forward strand.
GGGATTGATCATCCCGCAGCAGTCTACACTCCTTGCAGGGTTCAAGAAGGAAGACCAAGGTAACCCATAGACTCCACACTGCAGTATAGCCAGCACCAAATGTGTTATGGCTTAGAGAAGCCCCATGTCTGGTTCATGACCGAAATAGCAAGTTCCCCACTCTCTTTTCTTGTTTGCATTTATAGAGATTTTACAGACAACCAGATCTAAGAAGAAACACAAGAAGTACAACTCTTTAGACGACTTCAGGGGTCCATTAATGTGTCAAAGCCTGGGCCCACCAAGGATCTTCTAGTACTTTCCTAGGTCTACCCTGCACGTTTTGACAGCTAGTCAACTTTGACAACTTTTCTGCAGACAGACGTGGAAGATAATAAGATAATAAACCTTAAGTGACTGCAAAGAAAAACCAGTCTTCAATATCTAGGACCATGAAAACTGCTTCGATAAGCAACTCCATGCTCCACCTATACCAGTATGGATGCAGCCTGAAACCATTACGTCCAAGACCGTGACCAAAATGACCACAATCACAATGAACTTTTCTCTTAAACTTTATCCTGCCATATCTGTTTCCAGAGGAATGTGCTTCATCCTTGAAAATAACAGAGAGTTCCCTTTCAGAAGAACTCAAGGTGCAGATTACAATTAATATATTTTTGGCGATCTGTGTCATGACTAAATTTCACTTAAAAAATAGTCAAGGAAGTGAATTTTGGCAGATGACACAAGGTATGTAAATATATTATTCTCAAAGCTATGGCTGCCAGGGAAAAAGAGTACTCCTTATGGATTACTATGTGAATTTAAGGAGGAAGGGGACAAACAGGCCAGGAAGTTCTGCTCCAGACAAAGGGCACAACCCTAATGAATGTGCTCCATGTAATGATTAATATCCCCCTGTGGGGGGCGCAGCAGGGAATTTGAACACTTACTACCAAGCTCCCCATATCTTATAGCTAAAAATATGGGTCCTGGCAAGGGCAAAACTTTGTGATCCCATTTTTGTCAAGGAAGCCTTCTAACTACAGTAGTAGAGATTGTCCAAAGTGTACACAGTTGTTCACTATCGACAATCCCTTTTTGCTAAAAGTGTTCCCTAAAAATACAATAGTGACCAGTTTATACATTATTTACTAAATGCTGGGGCCGTCAGTGATCAGCCCTTTTACAGGGGAGCCAGAGTCTTCAGCTCCCTAGTAGCGTCACCACAGGGAAAATTACGGTATGCATTACAAGGTTGTCATTGAAATCTGTAGGCTTGATCCTACAAAGACATCTGTACTCAATATCTGCTCTGACTAATGGATAAGGCTCCCATAATAGGGTTTAATCACTGGGGTAACTTTAGGGGTCACAGTGGTCTCTGCAGTGATAGGGCCCAGAAGCCGGGGGGTTGGGTTGTGGGATACAGACCACTCTCACCATACTAGGGCTGGTTAAACTACTTTGATTTCCTTTCTGATTTCCTTTGACATCTGCCAGGCTGACCCTATGGAGAGAGAAGATTTATGAAACACAGCCTTCCACTGTCAGAAAGGAGATAATTAACCCTGTCACGGCAAAAACTGTGGCTGGTCAGCAGCATATAATTAAGGAAGGATTCTGTGGGGCACATAAGAGGACAAGATTACTATGTGGGGGCACCAGCAAGGGATGGAATGATGGAAGCCTGTGTGCACAGACGTGGTGTGAAGACTTCATGATGGACTGGTCCAAGATAGAGAAGAAAAGGGAAATGGAAATGCTAACAGGGCCTGTAAGCTATTAGTTATGGGGTCATTCAATCTTATCAGGCTCCTTATTGGAGGGATACAGAAAAAATCTGGTTGACTTTCATAAAATAAGATCTAAGGCTATGTTCACATCTGTGCCGAAGTGACTGCTTGAAAATTGGTGGAGGAAAAAGTCCTGGAGGTTTCAGATTTAAAACAATGGACACCCGACAAACCCCATTATAGCCAATGGGGTCCATCGGACTCCATGTTTAACTGCTTTTTTTGCAGTCTGTCATTTGTTCTGGTCCTCCAACGGATCAGAACAATGGTTGGTGGATGCTAGTGTGTACCAAGCGAAAGAACCATATATTATTCTTACCTTCTATGGCTCTCTTAAAGAACACCTTACAGCTTCCGCAGGTGAGGACCCCATAATGACAACCCGATGCCTCATCTCCACATATTAAGCAGATCTTCTGTGGTAATGAGTCAAAGCCGTATTGGGATGTCTGATCTGGATCTTCAGACCTACGGATACAAAAATGTCCAAAACAGTGTGACTATGGAATATTATATGAGACTATGAAGGTACTGTATGTATTCTTGTGATCTGTCTTTATGGGAGCATGGGTTATACATAACATCACCAGTGTTGTCTCTAAACTGTGGAAAGTAAAGAGTTAATGAATTAAAGGGGTTGTCCTCTGATTCCAGTGGCAGGAAATCCGGTCTTCAGTTTACAGGTCCCCTGTTGAAGTCAGCTGTCACTCCAATCCCCCGTGACAGGTGACCACTGCATCCAATGAAAGGCCTCAAGGGTGACCTCTTCACAGACGGCACGTGACTACTGTGAGGTACCATTTGATCATTGATCACCTGGCAAACAGCCTTGGCACCTTTATGCTGAAGACCGGAACTGCCACCACTAAGAGACCCGGGGAGAGGTGAGTAAAGTTTTTTATGTTCATGGTCCTTTAAAAAAGAGTCGCACAACCCCTTTAAGATAATTCTGTGTCCAAACGGTTACATTGTAACCCAGAGTGTTCCACTGAACGCTGTTATCTTGGGTCTCCATGTTCTACCGATTGTTATCATAAGCGAGAACTCAAGAACAATACTTGGAATTATATTATATCAGGTGGCAGAGTGACCTGCTCCAATACCCTCCAGAATAAAGGGAAAACAGGAACAGATAAACTACACTACAACACCAGAAACACATAGCGAGCAAGTCCTGTGTATTATACATGTACAGTACAGATGTAGTGGAGGCGAGTTTGTAATTCAGCAGTAAGTAATACATGGTCTGATAGGACTGCTGGAAGATTTATGGGGGTACAATATCTATCTATCTACATTATCTATCTATCTATCTACATTCTATCTATCTATCTATCTATCTATCTATCTATCTACTCTATCGCTTTATCTATCTACATCTATCTATCTATCTATCTATCTATCTACTCTATCGCTCTATCTATCTATCTACATTATCTATCTATCTATCTACTCTATCGCTCTATCTATCTACTCTATCTCTATCTATCTACGGTTCCTGTCTATCTATCTATGATATTTATGTATCTATTAATTTGAATCTGATAACTTGTTGCAGTGAAGTTAAAGTTGCTGCAAGTGTTTTATGTTCTATCAATCTACTATTTGTTCTATCTATCTATCTATCTATCTATCTATCTATCTATCTATCTATCTTTCTACAGTACTTGAATGTGATAACTTGCTGCCGAAAGTCAAATTAAAGTTTGCTGTAAGGCGACATGCACATTACCGTGTGCGTGTCACCGGGTCGTGATTGAACTGCACGGACAGCACATGGATGACATCTGTATGCTACCGTTCCCCGCCCCGTGCCTCTATGGCCTCATTCATTGAGGCCAGTAAGAACGGACCGCAAAACTGACAGGAATGGGACCTGTCCGGAGCTTTGCTCCCGCTTACAGACATGTGTAGAACAAATGCTTTTATGGTAATATTTTTCATATACAGAGTCCAGTCCTCTCTTCCTATCAGCCGATTACTCTCTTGCATTCATGTTTTGTTCCCTCACCTAGGAATATGTGGGAATAGCATAGAGCTACAATATTGCAAAAAATTCCAAAAATCCTCTCCCTCACAATACGTTATTATCATTTTACTATAATACAGTCAGATTTTAATGCTATTATATAGGCTGTGAGTCTAGTGGGTTATGTACCTGGGGGCTCGGTGCATGGGCCCCTAGAGAAGCCACCTTGTCTGGCCATGAGATTAGACCACAGGTGTCAAACACAAGGCCCGCGGGCCGAATGCGGCCCGCTGCCTTCTGTTATCCGGCCCAGCACTTATCTGGCCCGCGGCATTTTTTATTGTCTATGTAATGTAAACCAGCCCAGGACAGGCCGCTTAAAAAAAAAAAAAAAACAAAGCTGCGCGATACCTGTCCTGGGTTGGTTTACAAGACCTCTGCATGTCAGCGCAGGCGGGGATACAATGACATCATCGCGCCTCCTACGCTGACACGCAGACGTCGGGGACAAGAAGAGGAGGAGGCCGCGGCTGCATGAAGACATCGCAGGTAGGTGAAATAAGTTTTTTTATATATATAAATAGGCCGTTGCCTGCTGGAGTATCCCCGGCACGTAACGGCCTATTTACTTACCGATCCCCGCTGCTGGTCTTGGCCACCCCCGCTTCCCCTTCTGCTATGGGACGCAGAAGCGGCTGTGTGCAGGAGCGGGGATGGTAAGTGAGGCCGCGGCCGGCCAACCCCATCAAATACTACTATTATTATACTATATTATAGTATAATAATTGGAGACCCCGGGGAGGTGATAAACATAAAAACCTGTGTTACTCACCTCTCCGGCGATCCGATGTTACTCCCAGCCGGCTTCGGCCTTCTTTGGTGATGTCCCAGGCGTCACGTGAGCCAGGCCGACGTCATTATGTCGCGACGCCGGTCTGTGCGACATTGAAGAAGGCCGAACGCAGGGAGCGCAATGGAGCCCAGGTAAGTAACACTGGTTTTATGTTTGTCACCACCTGGGTCTCCGATCATTATACTCTGGGGTCTGAAAAGACCCCAGAGTATAATAATAATTCATGGGTGGGGGGTCACTATGGGACATAATAACGTGTGCAGGGGCCACTATGGGGCATAATACCAATGCAGGGGCCACTAAGGAGCATAATACGGATTGCAGGGGCCACTATGGAGCATAATAACGTGTGCAGGGGCCACTATTGAGCATAATACCGTGTGCAGTGGCCACTATGGAGCATAATACAGTGTGCAGGGGCCACTATGGAGCATAATACCGTGTGCAGGGGCAACTATTGAGCATAATACCGTGTGCAGGGGCAACTATGGAGCATAATACCGTGTGCAGGGGCCGCTGTGGGGCATAATACCGTGTGCAGAGGCAACTATAGAGAATAATACCGTTTGCAGGGGTAAACAGTATTTGTATAGTGCTTAATTTTTGATATATTCAGAAAAGGATGAGGATAGTATGTAACATGCCAATGTCTTAGGTTTTAACAATACATTATGTTCTTCCTGGTTGACCTCAAAGGGCTGATTGTAACAGTAGTAATGTACAAATGTAACTACTCCTTAATAGCTCACTTATCTGTTAAGGAGAAGTTACTTTTATACACATGTAAAATAATCTTGGCCCTTCAAGGTACCTCGTGAGGCTGAAGTGGCCCCCGGAGAAAATGAGTTTGACACCCCTGGATTAGACAGAGGGTAGGACAGTGAATAGAATATTCAGCCTGGGTGCAGGGTAGCCTGTCTCAAATGCTAGTTACTCATGGCTTCTCATTATTACGGGCCTTAGGTATCCCTTTGTACAAGTCCATGAATAGAACTCAGCGGTTCACAAAAAATGGATTTCAATTACAATAGTTGTTTTATTAATTCCTCATTGAAATTTGGTATTTCCTCCAATTATGAAAGTAGAAATCATAGTTGTAGCAGCAAAGACAGAAACCAAATAAAAATCTCTGAATCTACAGTCAACAATGCTCACAAGCTTCACCAGACCACCAGAAGTAAGGCAACTCTGACTACAAATATCTAACCGTTTTGTGTTTACAGCTCTCATGCAAAACTATGTCTGCCCTGCAAAGCATATATCTGCAGCCATATGCTAAGCCAGGCACATACATAATATATACATCTGTTGGCCAAAGCCTCAAACATTTGGACTGACAGGCTATCCCTCATAGGGGTATGGAGATCTCCCAACCACACCAAAGGTTAAGGTAAAGAATCAGAAATCCTGGACTTCAAGATGCCTGATCCATTGATTCTACAGATAGAAATGAGGAAACCTTTTCGGATCAAAACAGATTCGACCCAAATTTGCAAAAGTGGGCCCAAGCCCAAAATTTTGTAGATTCTTCAACCACGAATAGGAAGTGGAATTGTTATCCTCTGGGGTCTCTTCAGACCCCAGGGAATAATAGGTGGGGGTCCAAATAACAAACATTTATACTCACCTTCCCTCACCTCTTCTGGGCCTCCTCGTGGTGTCCAGTGCTCTCTCTCGGTCTTCTTCTGGCCTCTTGGATGATGTCATGCACTGACGCCTAATTACAGGCCTACTGGGTGAACCTGGGCACATGACATCACCCAGGAGTCCGGAAGAGGCCAGAAGAAGTCAGAGAGAGAGCGCCGGATGCTGCAAGGAGGCCCTTAAGAGATCAGGAAAGGTGATTACAAAAGTTTGCTATTTTTTTACACCTCCCCTGGCCTTCACCTATTATACTCTGGGGTCTGAAGAGATTTCACTTTTGGCTCTAGCTGAACAAGTTCTTCGGGCTGCACCGGCCGAACCCAAAGCAAAACAAATCTTCAAAGGTTCGCCCATCTCTACCCATAGAGATAAGTCACCACCACTGGTTTCTGGCAGCAGCTTCTTCCCTTCTTCCTGTTAACAAGACCTGACCTAGATTGGCTAGGCTTGTATGTGTATTAGTGGGTCAGGAGGACAGCCATATATAACATATGGACACTTTTACTGTACTCCTTGATCACCCTTTCATTGTTGATCTATAGTAGATCGTAGAAGAGTGAGCAGATGGAAGGGAGTAAAACATGTCTACGAATCAGACTAAACTCATGGTTTGTTTGTAGTCTGTAACTATAGAGACACATAGCTCTTTATAAGAACTGTGTACATAAAACGATAAAATATATTTTTGCAAAGTCGTTTCATTTTTTACATCTCAGACCTATTGCAACAAAAAAAAAAACAACATTGCTGAATAAAGAATATCCTGAACCTTAACCCAAAAAGGGCCACATTATATCACCAGCCACTGCAGCCCCTGTGTTATAGTCATTGGTAGGGGGTCTTGTGGCTGGACTTATGGAATCATATCAAATCAAATGCCATTAATACTTATGGTGGAAACACCCATTTAAAGGAGTTGCATAACCTATGACCCCAAATGCTTTTCTTAAAAAAAAAAATAAAATACGCTTTTCTCTAAAAATCTTGCATAAATATAGTAACAGTAAAGTAAGTATAAACATCTTTCCAATATATTGTACTATTAAAAAATCTGACTTGCTATCTATTGGACTTTCGGACATAAGGGCTATTCTAGTCTCTTGGTACCTGAAATACCCTTTAATTATTTTTTTTATTAATTTGATTTCATCATTCAAAAATGTTTTTATTATTAAAATTATATAAAATATATATATATATATATATATATATATATATATATATATATATATATTATAGAAATAATCTATATGGCCTGACCAGGACATTTTTTTTGTAAAATGGCAACAACAAAATTGTCAAACCTAATAATTAAGAAAAACGTTGAAATAATAAAAAAAAAAATCTTTTTAAAAAATAGCATAAAAATTTTACTCTAGAAAATGTCAATATTAAGGGGTTTTACTGAAATGTTAAAATAATAACTCAGATCATTGCAATAACAGAAGGAATCTAAAAATTGTCAAATATTATTATTATTATTATTATTATTATTATTATTTATAAAAATATAATAATAATAATTAATAACTATAAAATAATAATAATAATAATAATAATAATAATAATAATAGTAATAATAAAAATGTTAATATTATATGAAGTGAATCTAACATTATATATAATAACAGGTCAACATTCAGGAACACATCTAATATGACTAGGTATTAGTTACCTGATGTACTGGACATATGGCAGAGAGATCTGGGGTAGGTAGGTCTCTCTCACTCCTGCCTTGTATGAATTCTGCTCTTGCCCATTCAGGCTCAAAGTCTGGTGGATATTCTGAGCTGGGTTAGAAGATGAAGCTACTACATGGATCTGACTTTCAGCTGGTTTGCCCATATTGGTTCTAAATGGTTGGTAGATGGCTGCAGACTCAGTTTTGCAAAGGAAAAAATCCAAAGACTGGTCAGTTTCAGGGGTGGCAGGACCTGAGGAGGGTAATTTATAATCCTGGTGCAAAGGTCTTTCTTTAGTGGGATGAAAAAATAAGACCTCAGATCCTTCCTGCTTGACCTGTCCATCTTCCCGAGGTAAATGAGAGCTATTGTATGCAGACAGCTGCTTGGATGGGATTGGGGGAGAAGACCTTTGGTCATGGACATCTGTTTTTACCAATTCTCTCTCCTGAGCAGATAAGTATAAGACATTCATGTCCAAGGTGGGAATAGTAATGAGGTTTACTTCAGGTGCCAGGGGTGGATGTCTACTGGGCAAGGCTCCTAAACCACCACTTTTTACAACTGACTGGTTCTCCATGCCACCCTTGGAGTTACCAGGAGTCTTAACATCTGCAATCCCATGTATATCAGAGATACCACAGTCAGTCCATAAGGATTGGTGGCCTGAGGTCGAGGAGTCCAGGAAACAGTCCAGGACATTATCTAGTTCATTGTTATCAGAAGATGCTGGTCCTCCTCTCTTCTCATAGGAGTCTTCTGGTTTCTCATATAGAAGACTATCCAATGACAGGTCTCCAGGGTCTGTAACTTCCTGTAAAAAGTCCACCTGGCTCCTGGACCCTCTGGCCAGGTATCTGCTGGATTCTAAACCCGGTTTCTTTGTAGGGCTTTGCTTATTGGCATCCTCCATGTCAACAAGTAATCTTAATGGTTATCATGAAGTATGAGAATTCTGAAACTTCTCAGACCACCAGGAGCTAGCCCTTCAGTGCTCTGTCTCTGCGTTCACAGCTTGCTTTCCTTGATGCTGAAGCTCTCCAGATAAAGTTGAGGCTGCACTGCCTGTTGCTTGGGCTGTACTTTCTCCTCCTGTGTTTGCTGGGTAAATCTACTCTTCTTGTACAGATAGGCTCTGAGCTGTACTGCAAAGACTGGAAATGCTCTGCAACCCTTGTGCTGTAGACTCTCTCTGCTTTCTGATTGCAGGGGCTTGGCATGCAAAACTGGCACTGATCTCCTCTTACTGTGCAGAGGGCTGACAGAGCTTGTAACTCTCCAAAACTGCCTTCCTTTCTGGGTCCAGCAGTTTAGGACTGAAGGGCACTGATCTCTCTTCACTGTGCAAGAAACTGGCACTGAGCTGGTACCTCTCCAAAACTGCCTTCCTTTCTGGGTGTAGAAGATTAGGACTGAAGGGCACTGACCTCTCCTCGCTGTGCAGCAGACTGGCACTTAAATTGCACCTCTCCAAAACTGCCTTGCCTGATGGATTCAGGAGATTAGGACTAAAGGGCACTGACCTCTCCTCACTGTGCAGCAGACTGGCAATGAGCTGGTACTTCTCCAAAACTTGTCTTCTGGGCGCAGCAGATTAGGACTGAAGGGCACTGACCTCCCTTCACTGTGCAGTTTAATGCCAGGGTTTACTCCGGATTAGAGGCGAGGTCACTATCTGGATGCCTCTCTCTGCTGTGTGTCTCTTCCAAAGTCTCTGCACTCTCTGCTACTTTACCTGCTTGTCTCATAGGTCTGTTTTTAATATTTAATATTGGGGCTTTTTTGTATTTGTTTTTTCTTAATGCTTTTTTGGTATTTTTTTCTTTTTGTATTTTTTCCAGGGTTTAGTGGTTTGTGCAGAGCTGACAGTGGTTGCCATGTTCCTTTTCATATCTTCATTTACTTTCATCATGTTACCCTTCTTTCTCCTGGCTGCTGGTGACACAGGGGCTTCCTCTATTACGGTCCCTGGAGATGACCCTAAGTAGGTATGTGCTATTTCCATAACAGAATCACAAAGGTCAGTTCCTTTACCTTTATTACAGGGAGATCACACTTATTTTACCTGAATGCATTCTGTTGTTCCCTGTTATCAGTCATTTAATTGTGAAGAGAGATTGTCCGTAGTGGTTTTCCAGTTGAATTATTTTTTTTTGTCCAAAAATGTCTGTTACATTGTGTGCCGCTTTATTTTCTTATATCTCTCCTTAGATTGTCACACACTGTTAAAAATGTTCATTCCTTTTCAGAAACATTGCAGCTGCATGCAAAACCGCTGAAAAAAGGAGTCTGTCACCAGAGCCCAGCATATCAGCCCACCCCGCAGATAGGTAGGTTGGGGGTCACTGGAATCATACAGTGTTTTCCCTTTGTGAATCAGTGACTCTGTTGCCAATTTTGTCATTATGCAAATGAGCTCTTTGGAAAAGAGAGAAGCTATTTCAGTGTGCATACACAGAAGGCTGTCAATCATTTTGTGTGGGCATGGTTATCAGGACTGTCACTGTCTCTGCTAGGAGTCCTGTCTGGATTTACTCTGATTTTAACTCAGAAATCCTGCTCCAAATAATATAACCCTAAATATCACTAAGTTCAGCTCCCTCTATCATATAACCCTGTATATCACAGAGCTCAGCTTCTCTCCCTCTATCATATAACCCTATATATCACACAGCTCAGCTTCTCTCCTCTATCATATAACCCTATATATCAGAGCTCAGCTTCTCTCCTCTATCATATAACCCTATATATCACAGAGCTCAGCTTCTCTCCTCTATCATATAACCCTATATATCACAGAGCTCAGCTTCTCTCCTCTATCATATAACCCTATATATCACAGAGCTCAGCTTCTCTCCTCTATCATATAACCCTATATATCACAGAGCTCAGCTTCTCTCCTCTATCATATAACCTATATATCACAGAGCGCAGCTCTCTCCTCTATCATATAACCCTATATATCACAGAGATCAGCTTCTCTCCTCTATCATATAACACTATATATCACAGAGCTCAGCTTCTCTCCTCTATCATATAACCCTATATATCACAGAGCTCAGCTTCTCTCCCTCTATCATATAAACCTATATATCACAGAGCTCAGCTTCTCTCCTCTGTCATATAACCCTATATATCACAGAGCTCAGCTTCTCTCCTCTATCATATAACACTATATATCACAGAGCTCAGCTTCTCTCCTCTATCATATAACCCTATATATCACAGAGCTCAGCTTCTCTCCTCTATCATATAAACCTATATATCACAGAGCTCAGCTTCTCTCCTCTGTCATATAACCCTATATATCACAGAGCTCAGCTTCTCTCCTCTATCATATAACCCTATATAGCACAGAGCTCAGCTTCTCTCCTCTATCATATAACCCTATATAGCACAGAGCTCAGCTTCTCTCCTCTATCATATAACCCTATATAGCACAAAGCTCAGCTTCTCTCCTCTATCATATAACCTATATATCACAGAGCTCAGCTTTTCTCCCTCTATCATATAACCTATATATCACAGAGCTCAGCTTCTCTCCTCTATCATATAACCCTATATAGCACAGAGCTCAGCTTCTCTCCTCTATCATATAACCTATATATCACAGAGCTCAGCTTCTCTCCTCTATCATATAACCCTATATATCACAGAGCTCAGCTTCTCTCCTCTGTCATATAACCCTATATATCACAGAGCTCAGCTTCTCTCCTCTATCATATAAACCTATATATCACAGAGCCCAGCTTCTCTCCCTCTATCATATAACCCTATATATCACAGAGCTCAGCTTCTCTCCTCTATCATCTAACCCTATATATCACAGAGCTCAGCTTCTCTCCTCTATCATATAACCCTATATATCACAGAGCTCAGCTTCTCTCCTCTATCATATAACCCTATATATCACAGAGCTCAGCTTCTCTCCCTCTATCATATAACCCTATATATCACAGAGCTCAGCTTCTCTCCCTCTATCATATATCCCTATATATCACAGAGCTCAGCTTCTCTCCTCTATCATATAAACCTATATATCGCAGAGCTCAGCTTCTCTCCTCTATCATATAACCCTATATATCGCAGAGCTCAGCTTCTCTCCTCTATCATATAACCCTATATATCACAGAGCTCAGCTTCTCTCCTCTATCATATAACCCTATATATCGCAGAGCTCAGCCTCTCTCCCTTTATTATAACCCGCTTTCTGTTCACTTTACGTTTAACTGGGCGTTAGTCCTTTCACTTTAATTTGGTCATATAATAAATAAATATAATAAGATAAGCACCAATTCACAAGGGGAAAACGCTGTTTGATTCAGGTGACCCTAACCTATTTTGCAATAATCTAAATGTTAAATATACTGTATCATTCAATAGTTTCCACATGCTATTTCTTTCCATATTTTTCTGGGTTTTTTTTTTTTTAATATTCTACATTGCAGATTAATGAATCCACCCCTCCTGGACTCCAACTCTTAAGTGCCTGGGTCTGTAAGACCATTGCTGCCAGGGTGTAAATACTCCTTGCTACATGTCCAACAAGGTACTGAATATTAAAATATATCTCTGAAAGTTTTTTTCATGCATGGATTCTCCATAATTGTGTTAGGCTAGCTTAACATCGTTGGAGACTCCGCCGGAGAAACCACTAGAAATCGCCGGAGAGAAAAGTCCTGCATGGACACCCGGTGGACCCTACTGTAGTCTATGGGGTCCATGGGTATCTGCAGGTAACTATTGTTTTAGTGGTTGGGCTCTCCATCAGTCGGGTCCCCTGGTGGACCCGAATATTACAAACCCATGCGCAGATGTGAACCTAGCCTCAATCATTTGTTCTGGTGGGCCCAACATACTGCAGTCTGACACTGGTTACATTTTGGAACACATTTTAACATTTATTGTCAGGTAGTCACCAAATGTCTGCTTGTCTTTTGCATGATTGTAACAGTAAAGGTGGCTGCACACATAAGATGAATGTAGTGAACAAAAAAATCCTCAAAGTAGCCCCTTTTGCTTTAATGTTAGTTTGCATACTCTTGGCATTTTCTCAATTGGCTTTATAAGGTTGTCACCTGGAATGGTTTTCAGTTAAAGGGGTTGTCCAGGATAGAATGATATTTATACAATACGCTACACCCTTCCCCAGTCTATTTTCTAACTTACTTACAAAAAAAACTATATTTACCTAGATCACAGGGGCCGCCCCAGGCACATTTTCAGGTCTCCAATACTCTCCAATACTAACACCCCCCACCCCATCATACTTACCTGTCTTCCTATCTGGATCTTCTGGGCACAGGAGATCGCTTCCTTCTGTGGGGCTGGCTCCTCCTCCTCTTGACGTCTGCCGGCGCCTGTGCAATAGAGCCGGAGTGCGGGTATTGTGCTGTAGCCAGCACTCTATTGCGCAGGCATGGGAGGCTGGCCGACGTCAACAAGCAGAGGAGCTGGCCTTCCACGCCTGTGCAATACAGCCGGAGTGCTGGCTACAGTGCAATGCCGAAGGAATACCATAGAAGGAAGTGATCTCCCGTGCCCAGAAGATCTGGACAGGGAGACAGGTAAGTATGATGTGAGGTTGCTGAGTTAGTTAGTTGGGAAGGGCTAGTGGTGGGCGGGCTAGCTAGGAAAACAGGTAGGGGTGGGAGGGAGTGAAAGAGGGAGGGGTATGGAGTGAGAGAGGGAGGTAGTGTGAGTCAGCTCTGAGTATAGTGCAGTGCATCATGGTAGTTGTAGGAAAACAGAACAGGAATCTACACATGTAAACAAATGCAGAAGGTACCAGGAGCTTCCATAGAAAACCCAGAAATCACTCAAAACATTGCTAATGGTATTTGGTTGCACTTATTAACCTATTAATAGCACTAACTGACCTTTTCTGAAAATCATTTTTTTGCCCGGAAAACCCATTTAACAGATATGTCTTCTCCAAAGTTAATTTGTGGAATTTCTTGCCTTCATAATGTGTTTCAGACCATCTGTTGCGTGGTACAGAGGTAGAACTGGTGTTCGGTCCATACAGTGTTTAGCTCTATAAAAGTACAGTTCTGATCTCCAATATGGCAAAATCCACTCAACTAAGTATAGAGGATAGATAGTACATCATTACTTAAGATATGAAGGTCAATCAGTCTTGAAAATTTCAAGCAGTTTGAAGGTATCCTCAAGTACAGTCATGATAACCATCCAACACTGTGATGAACCTGGGTCTCATGAGGAAGACCAAGATGCAGAAGATAAATTGATTCTCAGAAACCATAAATTATCCATATTAACCATTAACCATAAATCTCAGATTAGAGTCCACATAAATACTTCACACAGATCAAGTACCAGACAGATCTCAACATCAACTGTTCAGAGGAAACGGCAAAAATCAGGCCTTTACAGTTGAATTGCTGCCAAGAAGCCACTACTGAGGAACAACAGCAAGAGAAAGAGAACTACTTGGGCCAAGAAACACAAAGAAAGGACATTAGTCTAGTGGAAATCTGTACTTTGGTCTGATGAGTCAAAATTTGAGATTTTTTGTTTCAACCACCATGTCTTTGTGAGTTGCAGAAAAGGTAAATGGATGGTTTCAACATGTGTGGTTCGCACCATAAAATATTAAGGAGGAAATGTTAGAAGACCATTCCAGGTGACTACCTCATGAACCTGATTAAGAGAATGCCAAGAGTATGCAAAGCTATCATCAAAGCAAAACTACTACTACTGGGAAGAATTTAAAATATAACATTTTCTGGTTTAGCACATTTTACTACTATATTCCATATGTGCTTCTTCATAGTTTCAATATGTAGAAAATAAAAATACAAGAAAAACCATGGAATGAAAAGATGTGTCCAAACTTCTATATCTACTGCCCCAGTCTTTGGTACTTCTTTATGTTTTGCCCACACTGATCATATACAGCATAGTAATTCATTTGACTATAACAGTCTGGCACAGATTTGGCAGCTGAAGTTCTAATATTGGAGATTTGATAGTTAAACTGCAGTTGTAAAACTAATTTGGTATAAAAAATGGTTCATTTCGTTCATTTATCTGAATTTGCAGACTGTTGATGAGCCATAGGGAGGATTACTACACAAGATCTACATTACCTAATGATGGAGAGAAATCATGACGTGAGTTTCATATACAATGTATCTGAGACAGAATTCTGAGTTTACTGCAAACAGACCGATAATAATACACCAATGTTTAGTGTCAGAAACAGTTTCTACATTTGGCAGAACAAATTAAGAAAAAAAAAAACATTATAATTTTATTCCAAGTGACCCTGCCCTATTGTCTCTAAGAACATCCACCTAATGCTGTCCAGTACTGATGAGAAGAAGTCACCTCTAGTTCTCTGATTCATTTTTGCTGGCCCGTACAGTTTTAAGGCTAGGTTCACATCTGCGTTGGACACTCCATCACAGAATTTGCCAAAAATCAGTGGAGAAAAATGTTCTGCACAGAAGCAGTGGCGTAACTAGGAATGGCTGCCCCCCCATGCAGCATAGTGGCCCTTGCACACAGTATTATGCCCCATAGTGGCCCCTGCACACAGTATTATGCACCATAGTGGCCCCTGCACACAGTATTATGCCCCATAGTGGCTCCTGCACACAGTATTATGCCCCATAGTGGACCACCCATGAACGATTATTATACTCTGGGGTCTTTTCAGACCCCAGAGTATAATGATCGAAGACCCAGGGGAGGATGCAAACATAAAAAACAATGCTACTTACCTCTCCCTGGCCCCGATGCACTCCGGTGCGTTACTTCAGCCATCTTCAATGTTGGACCAGATCTTGCATGATCCAGGCCGGCGTTGCAATGCATAATGACGTCGGCTGATGTCTGGGACGTCACCAAAGAGGCCCGAAGCCTGCCGAAGCACAGGAGAGGCATGTATCATTGTTTTTTATGTTCCCTCACCTCCCCTGGGCCCCCGATTTATATACTTTATAAGACTTTATACTCTGCCATTTTCAGTTTCAAAATAATGACATCCAACAGACCCCATTATAGTCAATGTGGTCTGCGGGGTTCCATGTGTAACCAATGTTTTTGCAGGCCTGTGTGCTTTTTTAACAAAGAAGTAGAGGGCATAGGACCAGGTAGGGTGGCACAACAGTCTATTTGACAAGCTATTCATGCTGAAGTGGGGATGCAGGAGTGCTAGTCACTGCGTCACCCCAGGAAGGGGAGTTTGGTTACTGTGATTGAGGCAGGGCACAAATGCCAAGTCACCCACAGAAAGGGGATCAAGGGAGGGCATTGCTTTATTAGGATGGGTTTCCCTACATGTGAGGTTTGATAGACCGAGACAGAAAATAGGAGTACTCAAGGACCCAAGAGCATTGGATCCCAGGAGAAACTAAGCAGCTGATACAACCTAGATTAAATGGGAGCTGCAGAGGAAGGGGAGAAGTTTGGCTCTGAGTACCAGAGTGGTTGGATACATTACATGCCTAGAGGGTGCTGTAGTTAGGGCAGCTGAATGACGCCAGAGTGACCTGCAGCCAGAACCTTACAGAGACTTTGAACTGTTCTGCTTACCACATGCTGGAATCTCTCCATACCACAGATCTGTTCCTAAGTAAAGTTTTCTTCTGTTCGCACCAATGGTCTACGTGTCTGCCCTGCGTATATGCCAAAGAACTTGTTATCACTTTTACACAATAGCAGGAATTACTCCGCTGCTTATGTAAAAGAGAATACAGGCAGTGAAAATGAGTTACTGAGCATGTGTGACCACTAGCACTGGACATATTAGGAAAACAAAAAAAGCCAAAAGACTCCATAACAAGTATGTAATAGCAATATCTATATCTTTAAGAGGACCTTTCACTACCTCCACCAAGTCCAGCTCTTTGCATCCTTTAATCCCCATAACAGTTTTGCCTGACTCCTGCTCGGGCTTTGAGCAAAGTGCCTAAAAGTATAGCTCATGTAAAAGTCGGGTAGTGAAACTGCAGAGGGAACAGTTACTAAAAAGGCTCTAGCTCTAGTAGCTGTATAGTCACTAGAGCCACTTGTTTTGAAGCCAGGAATCATGCTTGGAACCCCAGTAGAACCAGAGTTATCATTGGTTGAAGTGGGAGCTGCATGTACTTGTCACTCTCACTTCAGCCTGTGTGCAAGGAAATGTGGGCTGCTGTCAGTGAGTTTGGAGAATGATTTCTTGTTCTCCTGTTCCTGGGACTTCACATGAATTCTTGGGTTTATGTACCATGAACTTTTTCCTAGGATATCACCCACCATCAGTTAGAGAGCATACTTGCCTATCAATGTCACATACAGGGGTCTTATTTTTGGAGTGATTAGAGGAACACTTGTCCATTTAATCACTGTGTCAATGCTAACAACAGCGCCTAAGTGGCATTACAGAAAAGTAAAAATAGACAATTTTTTTCCTTGCTAATTAGAGATGAGCGAATCGAAGCTGATGAAGTGGAATTCAATCTGAATTTCAGGAAATCTTCGATTCACATTGAATCTGGATTTCCTCATGCTTCATGGTATCGAATCGCATTTTAAACTAACATGTCGGAATAGTTTTTAGAAAGGCTATTCTACTCCTACCTTTGCCTCACGCCCCCTGCGATGTCCTGGTCCTCCTAGCTCGTGTAGTAAAAGAATCAAAATGGCCACCGGATATGCGCAGAGCTGCATGGAATAGAATCAAGATGGCCTCCGGATATGCGCAGAGCCACTCGGGGCGGCCATCTTTATCCTATTCCTACACGAGCGGTTCTGCGCATGTCCGGCGACCATCTTGATTCTATTCCTAGCGGCTCTACACATGTCTGGCGGCCATCTTGATTCTATTCCTAGCGGCTCTGCACATGTCCGGCGGCCATCTTGATTCTATTCCTAGCAGCTCTGCACATGTCCGGCGGCCATCTTGATTCTATTCCGAGCAGCTCTGCGCATGTCCAGTGGCCATCTTGTATCTATTCCGAGCAGCTCTGCGCATGTCCAGTGGCCATCTTGTATCTATTCCGAGCGGTTCTGCGCATATACGGTGGCCATCTTGATTATATCCCATACAAGACTGTTTCTGTACATGTCCAGCGGCCATCTTGATTCTATTCCGAGCGGCTCTGCGCATGCCCGGCCGACCAGGACATCGCAGGGGGCGTGATGCAACGGCAAAGGTAGGAGTAGAATAGCCTTTCTAAAGGCTATTCCAACGTGTCCTTAGTTAAAAATACATATCCCCATATCCCCAGGCTCTCTGCAGCCAGGAAAATAGCTGTTTTTAACGTGATTCGCCGCAAAGTAATTCAGATTGAAGCGAATTGTTTTGAGAAATTCGGCAAAGCTCTATTGCTAATGAACAAAAATGCACATTTGGTATTGCCATATCTGTAACCATCCATAAAATAAAATTAGTACCTACCTGATAAACACCATAAACCTTAAAATTCACATGCCAGAATTGATGTTTTCTGTTCACCTCACCTCTAAAAAACATAAAATAACAAAAACTGATAAAAAAAAATCATATATACCCCTAAATTGTATTAACAAAAATTAAAAGACATCCTGCAGAAACAAGTCTTCATGCAGCCACATCGATGAAAAAATAAAAACGTTATGGGTCTAGGAAGATGGTGAGGCACAAACAAGTTCAAAATATTTTTTTGGAAAAAAGGTTTTATTATGCAAAAGTATTAAAAAATAGCAAAAATATATAAATGTGTTATTATCATAATTGTAGCGACCATAAAATAACATATTATTTATACAGCGCTGTGCATGACAATAAAAAAAAAAATCTCAAAAACAATGGGAAAATTGCTGTATCTCTTCCAAAGACCATATCTTTTGAATGGGCGGATGGATTTAAGAAGCCAAAAAAAACAAAAATAAACAAATGTATGTCATTTAGTAATATTTGCCTGGTCCTCTTTAAGAGCTAAGTTCTGTTGACATTGCTGTAAACCCAGTGAGGTATCAAGCATGTTTATACCTGTTGTCAGATAAATTGTATATTACAAACTGTTCTACCAAGAGACTCTTCCTATACAGTACATGTTAACTATGAAGAGATTCCAAGGTATTCTAGGAAAAGATATGTGGGAGGAGAGGGAGACTCCCTCCCCACAAGGGTGCCGCCATGAACTAACAATATACTACTTTTACTGCTACTACTATCTATGTGACCAGTCTCAAGTTCATGGCTTGCGGTGTCTTACCATGTGTTTTACAGGAACTGTAGAATTAACAATTTCCCATTGGGACCAATAAAGTATCCATTTATCTATCTATCTATCTATCTACATGTGCTTTTTATGATTGCTTTTCTGCGTGTTGCAAAAGACTTTCTAGTAAAACATAATAAACTGCAGTGAACTAAATTATTACCCCAATAGAATGAAAGCCAAGCTACACCACTGCCATGATTGATGGTCATGTGGGTGGAGCTCAGGAGGGCAAAGAAGCAAAACTGGAGGGTCTGGAGGAGGATGCAGGTGCCAGTAACATGCTGACACATACGGGTGGAAAACAATTCCTTGTGATGATGTTATAACTTTCTGAAGAACCAGTATATTTCTGGGATGACATGACCTCTCCTCCATCCGGATGCATCTTACTAAATAGTAAGTACTTTACTTTTCTATTACAAGGGCAGTAGTTATAATTTTTTTGTGCCTCTGTTAATGAAGATGTGGTGACACTACTGAATGGGGAATCAGTAAGTGAATGTCTCTTTATTAGTGGCTAATACTTGAAGAACACTAGAACGTTGTATTTACATGTTTTTTATTCTTCATGAGCTGTAAGTGGAATAATAGTAAGTGCTTATTCTCTAGTTCCTATTAGAACTGCTTTCATGGAGGTAAAAAACAGCCAGGGGTAAAGCAGATGGCAGGCTATCATAATGTAGATTAAGGTTAGGCTTGAGGGGTTAGGGCTGAGGGGCAGCTACTGTGTAGTGTGACACGCCTGTCTAATGTATAGAATGTGCACATCTTTGCATTTTTTTATTGCTTCAAAATATCTAAAATAAAAAAAATAACGCAACCTTGCAAATGGTCTTGATTAAAAATTCTCAACCATTTAGTGTCAACTGTTCCTAGGCAGACCTTTGTGTCGTCACGGTTACAGACTACAAACAAAGCCTGTGTAGTCAGATCTTGTAGTTATATTCCCATCCATCTGCCTACTGCTAATGGACATTGAGTAGCTGGTAATACTTAGGCTGCGGTCACACTAGCACTGTGCGACCATTTGGGGATTCCAACCCCCATTCCGCTTGAAAAATCCGTAGAGAAAAATCCTGCAAGCATGACTTTTCTCTCCTCATTTTCTGGGGAGAAACCCGGCAAACCCCGTTATTGTCCAAGCGGACCGGAAGAACGGAAACCCCAACACTAGTGTGAACCTAGCATTAAGCTACATACTGTATGCGGGGGAGGATAACTGTAAGCTGAGACTACACAAATTTTGTTTGTTATTATGGAGACACACAGCAGGTCTGCATAGGAGCTGTGGACGCAAAACTATGAAGATGGATATTATTTTATGTTAGTGCAATTAAAAAGTATACAAAAAGTACTTTTAACCCTACCCGTCACAGACATTTTCATTCTTAACTCCCCGCCTTCCAAACCCCATAACTTTTTTATTTTTCTGTTCACAGAGCCATATGAGGGTTTAAAGAGGTTGTCCAGGATAAATTGATCCTTATAATTTAAGCTAAACACCCTACCCCCGCCTACTATCTAAATGACTTACTATACCAAAAATCTATAATTACCTAGATCACCAGGGTGGTCATGTGACCGTCCCAGGCACATTTTCTGGTGATGTTCCGTTTCCCTGTTTCCAGAAATGGAACAACACTAATACTAACCCTCCCACCCAGTGTCGGACTGGGATGTCTAGGGCCCACCAGTGGAATTTTTTCTAGGAGCCCACCATCAGGACCCCTGCAGATCAGCGATACCGAGACAGGGCGGCTAAAGGTAATAACATGTTGGGAGCCATGCTGCTCAACCACTATACCATGTGCACCACTGCACTACCTAAACCTACTGCTACACCTTGTATGGCAAGTGAGCAGCGTGGCTCCAAGAATTGTTACATTTACCTGTAGCCGCACTGTCCTGGAAAAGCTGATCTGCAGAGGTCCTGGCTGTTGTATCATCGCAGATGTAATATTGATGGCCTATCCTAAGGACAGGCCATCAATATTAGAAAGATGGATAAATCCTTTAAAGAGGTTGTCCAGGCATTGGAGCAACCAATGTAGCTGGCGGGAGGTGTAAAGTAAAAAATAAGTAAATTAAAAAGCATACTCACCTTTCCCCGGCGCTCCGTTGTCCGCTGTCAGTGTCCATTCAGTCTCATGCCGGCGACTCCTTGCTGGGAGTCCTGCACCTCATGTGATCGCTAAGACCAATTAGGTACAGGATTTCCAGAAATGAGGCGCTGCCATGAGACCGAACAGACACAGGCAGGGGACATCGGGGTGCTGGGGACAGGTGAGTATGCTTTTTTTTTTTAATTTTCTTATTTTTACACCTCCCTGGCGACCGACACAGTGGTCGCTCCAGTTTATGGACAACCTATTTTAAGGGGTTGTCTGGGCCAAATATTTCTATGGTCACTTCACTGGACCCCCACATAGTGGCCTCTTCACTGGTCCCCCATACTGTATGGGGAACAGTGATGGGGTCATTATATTGTGTGGGAGCAGTGATGGGGGCTAACATCCTGTCAGGGGGACATTAAACTGTGTGGGGCATATTAAAGGGGTTGTCCAGGGTTAATCTTTTTTATGGCCTATGCTCAGGATAGGCCATAAATACCTGATCGGTAGAGGGCTGACACACGGCCCCATCAGCTGTTCGGAGCCACTTCCGGAGCCCGGTCTGTACACAACACAGGGCCGGAAGCAGAAAGCTCCATCCGCTGTATAGCAGCCCGGCGCCTTCACTGCAGCTCAGCTCCTACTGACTTCAATAAGTGCTGAGATACAGTGAAGGTGCCCGGCTAATACACAGTGGACAGAGCTTTCTGCTTCTGGCCTGGTATTGTGTACAGGACGGGCGTCAGCCCCGTACAGATCAGGTATCTATGGCCTATCCTGAGGATAAACCATAACAAATTATGCCTGGACAACCCCTTTAATATACCCCCCAGGGCCCCCCTAATGCGCCACACTTTAAAGAGGTTGTCCAGTATAATTTTTTTATTTTTTAATAATTAGTCCGGGGGAGGTGAATCCCCCCTACTCCCCCCCCCCAAAAAAAAAAAACAAAAAAAACCACACTAAACATATTCACCTGTCTTCGGTGCTCCGGTGTCCTCCCAGCACGGTCCGGTCCTGCAGCTCCGCTGTCTTCTTTTTGCCGGAAGTCCTCACTGGCTGTGACGTCCCAGGTCCCTTCCCTTAGGCTGCTGATTGGCCTCAGGGGTCACGTGACGTCACAGGTAGTCATGGGCAGGGGGAACTTCAGCTGGAAGAAAACAACAGAACTGCAGGACTGAACCGCGCTGGGAGACACTGGGGACAGGAGAGAAAGTTTGGGGGGTTTTTTTGTTTTGTTTTGTTTTTTTCACCTGTCCCGGCGTAATTTAAAAAAAAATGAAGGAGCCACTGTATGGAGTATAAGCTCCACAGTGGCCCCCACCCAGTATTATAAGCTCCACAGTGGCCTCCACCCAGTATTATAAGCTCCACAGTGGCCCCCACCCAGTATTATAAGCTCCACAGTGGCCCCCACCCAGTATTATATACTCCCCACAGTGGCCCCCACCCAGTATTATAAGCTCCACAGTGGCCCCCACCCAGTATTATAAGCTCTGCAGTGGCCCCCACCCAGTATTATATGCTCCACAGTGGCCCCCATCCAGTATTATATGGGCCCAATAGCCCCCCTCTGCTTCATTGCTATTATTATACTTTGGGGTCTCCTCAGACCCCAGAGTATAATAATCGGAGGCCCAGGGGAAGTGATTAAAAATAACAAAAATTCATACTCACCTTGCCTTACCTTTCCTTGGCATCCGCGCTCCATCCTGTCGTCTTCAGCGTCTTTAGACCCTTTTCCGACGTCGCTGCTGAGGCCTGTGATTGGGCCTCAGCAGTCACGTGGGGGCGCACTGACGTCATTATGCGGCCGCGCCCCATGTGACCGCTGGGGCCTAATCACAGGCTTCAGTCACATGACGGACGAGCGCCGGAGAGGACGCTGTGCCCAGGAGAGGTGAGAATATCTATTTATTATTTTGAGTCACCTCCCCTGGGCTGCCATCTATTGGAAAGGGGCCTGCAATATGCCAGGGCCCCTTTCCAATAACAGTATGTATAGCGGTCGGGGAAACAGGCTTTCCCCTACTGCTATCATAGTGGCCCGGGGCCCCGGCCATCTCCAGCTGGCCACGGGTCCCATACCCCGCTGAGCCTGGTCGCACCCCCTGCGACCGCGATCGTTACGCCTCTGGTCAGGGGCCCGATCGGGATGGTCAGGATCCCGATCGGGCCCCCATGACATGAGAACTAATAGTTGGGGCTCGGGGCTGCTCCCACCCCATCATACTTCAACGTCTTCCGATTCGGATCTTCTGGGCACGGGATGTCACTTCATCTGGGTAGCCGGAACCTCCTCTTCTAGACATCTGGCGGCTGCCCATGCCTGTGCAATAAAGCCTGCGGAAATAGGGAGGGGGTGTGAGTGAGAGAGGGAGGTGGTGTGTGTCAGCATTGAGTGGCCCAAGGCATCATGGTAGTTGTAGGAAAACAGAACAGGAAGTAACTCATGTAAACAAATGCAGAAGATGCCAGGAGCTCACAGAGAAACCCAGAAATCACTCAAAACACTGCTAAAGGTATTTGGTTGCACTTGTTAACCTGACAGACCTTTTTAATAAAAAATATTTTTTTTTCCGGAACACCCCTGTAAATACTTGAAGGTCAAAATGTACTTCGTAATGATACCATTTAATATTCCCAACGATGCACTTGGAATGGGGTGGAATTGGGGTGGAACATTGGTTCAGCTCTTTTGATTTTTTTTTACTGCTACGACAAGTTTGTAGACCGCGCGTTTTCAGACACAGGGACACCTCATGTGTATGTGTTTCACATTATTTTTTAGCTTTTGTATGTGTTCTAGGGAAAGGGGGGGGTGATTTGAAATTTTAATTCTTTTATTTTTTTTTTTTTACTTTAAGTATTAGACCCCCTATTGCAGTGATGGCGAACCTGTTAGAGACCGAGTGCCCAAACTGCAACCCAAAACCCACTTAATTATCACAAAGTGCCAACACGGCAATTTAACCTTAATACTCTGTGGATCCACAATTGCGGACAGTTACGGACCCGTAAAATACAGTCGTGTAAATGGGGCTTTACAGAACTTTCAATAATACAAACAACTTTGTACTGAAAGGTAAAATTTGACATAATTTTGAACAATTTACATCGCACAGGATCTGTTTTATAGTGACCGTGCAGTGATATAACAGCCTGTACTAATATCACATGTCTGCTATAAAACAGATATTGTGTGATATAAATAGTGAAAGGGCCCCCACACAGTACAATGCGCTCCACAGTGGCCACCACACAGTATTATACACTCCAGAGAGGCCCCCGCACAGTATTATGTGCTCCACTTTCCCCCCCACACAGTATTATATGCTCCACAGTGGCCCCCACACAGTATTAAATGCTCCACAGTGGCCCCCACACAGTTATAAATGCTCCACAGTGGCCCCCACACAGTATTATATGCTCCACAGTGGCCCCCACACAGTATTATATGCTCCACAGTGGCCCCCACACAGTATTATATGCTCCAGAGTGGCCCACGTGCAGTATTATATGCTCCACAGTGGCCCCTACACAGTATTATATACTCCACCATGGGCCCCCCATAAAGTATTATATACTCCACTTTGGGCCCCCCACACAGTATTATATGTTCCACTTTGGGCCCCCACACGATATTATATGCTCCACATTAGGTCCCCCACACAGTATTATCTACTACTTACCTGAAGTCCCATGAAGAGCATGATGAATGACGTCATCGTGCCTGCGTCAGGGCAGAGGTCCCACTCTGCAGTTAGTGTAAGCCACGGTCCCGTGGACCCCTGGCCTACACTGACAGCTTTCAGCTGTACTGTATGTGCATTTGCACATACAGCTGAAAGAAGCACTCGCTCACTAACGGGAAATCCCCGTTAGTGAGCGATCAGGGCAATGGCGCGCGTGCCATCAGTAAGGGCTCTGAGCACCCCCTCTGGCACGCATGCCATAGGTTCGCAACACGGCCCTCGGGGTTTCTGATCACTAATGCAATTCATTACAATGCTAATGCATAGCAATGCATTGCAAATTGACGTCCCTGAATCTTGTTCCGGGGAGCGGCGATCTTCTCCAAACTGGTGGCGCCAATGCGCCACTGGGAAAATTGCATCTCAGTCAGCTTTGACTGAGATGGCAGGGGCATTACTGCACTGATCACAGGCATTAGCGCTGTATACAGCAGAGACCCGGCGGCTATGTCAGGCGCTCAGCTCCTGAGCGTCCAGTACCTGACATCTGCTGTACTATTATGACGGATGTCAAGAATGGGTTGTCTGGTTTTTTTATATTGATGACCTTAGTAACTCATGCTGCCATGCTGACAGGTTCCCCTTGAAGGGATATTCCAGATATTTCAAGTTACTTCTCTCCAACAAGGGATGGGTAACTGAACATGCATGTACCTGGACATGTTGACTAGAGAAGCTCAAAGACTCTCATCTTCCTGACGCTTTCCATTGGACCATCGTCGTAAGGATGGCTTGATTTCCCCAAATGAGCTCTGTCTTTTTGATGTCTGATCACAAAGATGAAGGTCCTGATGATCTTAATAAAATGTTATTTCTGGAAAACCTTACTCCCATCTTAATAGATCAAACTATTAATTTTATTGTTTCTCAAAGCCCCATGAAATTTCATAGTGTGCGGTGTGGTGTTCCCAGAACCTTTCATCGTGTCTTATAGTACACAATGTGACTTACAAAGAGCTCTTTGATATGACACGGCCATAAAACTAACTGGCAGAACAATGACATTGTTAACATTGTGCATTTTTATATATTTCATAAAGTCCTCCGGTCAGGTTGAGCGCCAATAACCCAAAGGAAATTTTAGGAATTTTCAAGTTAACATCCACATATCCGCCCTGTAAACTTCATGCCCTTAGTGATTTGAGGCTAGATGATAAACATAAAGATGTAGGGGAAGACTTGTCATTTCATGGGTTCCAAGCAAAATTATGTCTGGGGGCTCCTTTAATCAAAATTTTTAGGACACTCTCCTTTACTCAAAATGCCCCACCCCCATGAACAGGTCAAAAAATCCCCCTTTACTGGCCGTTACGCAGTATAATACTTCCTTTACTGGCCCCCACAGTATATTACACCCTATACTGGCCCCCATACAGTTGGTTGCCCCCTTTACTAGCCCCCACAGAGTATATTGCTCTCTTCTTTGACCCACACATAGTATGTCCCCTTTTTTGACCCTTATACAGTATATTGCCCCCTTTTTGTCACCCACACAGTGTATTGTCCCCTTTTTTGGCCCCCACAAAGTATATGGCCCCCATTATTGGCCCCCACAATGTATACTGTCTCCTTTTATGGCCCCCACACAGTTACACATTAGGTCACTACGTATTGGTTTATTTGAACTGGTAGCATCCCATATTCACTCACAGATCCCCACTTCTGCCTCCAGTCTCAAGGGGGCACCACACACTACAACTGGACAACATCATAACTTCACAGCATCTGGACACAGTGTGCAGCGCTCTCTGAAGGCCAAAGTAGAGGGGGACCTGAACAGGAGTGGGGATTGGGGGAGTATTAAATTTTGTGTTGCACCCAATAAACCAATAATAGCGTAAAACAATTCTCATCTGTACACCTTTATAAAGGGAATCTATCCAGATCAAAATGTCTCCCAAATCAATAATGGCACCATGTAGGGGCCTTTAATAGAAGCAGAAGCATACCACTGTGGGCACAAACTGATTAAGCCATGCAGAGGTAATTGTTTTTTATGAATATGCAAATCAGTACGCAAGTGCAGAGGGGGCGGAGCCCAATAGGCCAGACCTGCCTACAGACAGCTGCGAGTGCTCTGACTCTCCTGTGTCATTGTTACCCTTTTTTGTGAATTACATTTTCAGTCTGTGTCTGCATTACGGCTGTCAGTGGACAAATCTGTCAAAATGGGCCCGCCCCCAGTGCACTTGCCTATCCATAAAGAGATGAGTGTCTCTGCTTTGCATCATCGTCACAAATGTATGTTTGTACTCCTATTAAAGGGAGTCTGTCACTAGAACCCAGCATATAGATAAGTTAGGATCACCTGAATCAAATGGTTTTGTCAATATGCAAATGAGCTCTTTGGCGCAATGATGGCAACATCCTTGTTGCTCCAAAAAGCTCATTTGCATATTGACAAAAACAGCAATAACTCAGCAGCGGGAGCACAAGCGGAAAACAGGTTGACCCTAGTCTATCTATCTGCAGCAATATGGCGGGATTCGGTGACTCCGTTTTAAGGCAGTCTATTCCTGGTTTGGGAGGCACCTTACACCGTTAACACTCATTAATTTTCATGCACGAGAGCCACATACATTCATGAAGTGTCATGTAGAGAGAACCATGTGCAGTAACAGAGATTGTTCTCCGCAGCGTGTTTGCCCATTATTGTCAGCCCTAATAGCCAGGAGAATGCATCAGCTTGTTTATATCCTCCACATGTCTCCCATACCCCTAGAGCGGTAAGACGTCTTAAGATGATGTGTTAATAATGATGTATGCAGCAATTCCAATGTTTCCTCCAGGATGACCATTAAATCTCCCTTCTGAGGCCTGCAGGGCTCCCCATCCTAGGACCAGACCTTGTTAATGGCTCCCTTTCATCACAAGCTATGGGCAACTTCTTGACAAATAAATACGAGTATTTTTCAGTCTGTTCTGTCTCGGACCTCATTTTATTTTCTAATTGTTTGCTAAGATGTTTCAGCTTCTTCTAAGAATTTATAACATGGTCTGAGAAACATGTTTCTCAGACACATTGTTGTCAGCTCTCCAGTCACAGAAATCTGAGGAACTCCAAGAAATTGCTCCCGGGTTCACCGCTGAGGCCCCAGGCACATGATGCCACAAGAGAGTGCCAGACATCACCAAGAAAGAGCACTGGACACCGCAAGGAGGTCCAAAAGAGGCAAAGAATCTTGGCCCCAAACTACCTGAACCCGAACGAAATGAATCTTGAGAGGTTCGCCCATTTCTACCCATCTCTGCTGTTGATGGACCCACCCCTGCACATCTTTGCTACGCCCCCTTTTCAAGAAAGTGGCAAAGGCAACTTAAAAAGTTGCAATTTTTTTGTGCAAAACCACTGCGACTTTTTATGCCTTAGTGCCTGAAAACTGGTGTCATTTTGCAAGTGCTGATAGTTTCAGTACCCAATATGCTAATGAGGCTCTATACCAGGGGTAGGCAACCTTCGGCACTCCAGCTGTTGTAAAACTACAACTCCCAGCATGCACAGTTGCTCTTGGAATTCCCATGGAAATGAATGGAGCATGTTGGGATTTGTAGTTAAACAGCAGTTGGAGTGCCAAAAGTTGCTGACCCTTGCTCTATACTGTCAGGTGGGCGAGTCCTGGGCTGGGAGGACTAGAGAAAGATTCCAACTGCTGCGGCATCATTGGAGTACCATCTATTGAAGGCTGGAGTTGGTGGAGGAGGTGAAAGGTCCTGTTGACAGTATCAGCTGTGCATATCTTGTGCTTTGTCATATGTCTTCCATGTTGAAAACAAAAACTTGTTTTTCACTTGACGGTGAATAGAAATCCACTGACCCAGGCCCTGACAGCCCCATTGTTATAGTGTTTATCCAAACAGTTCTGAAAATGACATGAAAGTCTTGCACCGTTTTGGCAGGTTAAATCTGCGCGGCCCCATAAACAAACACATTAAGTTATAAATTGCGCTGTGTTATTTGGAAAGTGGTCAATTTTAGCAATTGTCACTGTGTCCTTATCTTCTATGTACACTGGCAGAACATCTTGACAGCATGTAAATCCTTGCACGGCCTCCTGCAGGGCCATTGTTCTCCGCACAGTAGTACCAGCTGAAGGTATTACTGTAGGAAGCAGCGACAATGCTCTTCGAGGGGGAGAACAATGGCTCTTATTTATGGGTTTTTACTGTGCATTCTTGTACATGTAGTTGTTTGTAACAAAATTACAAGCTGAAATTAAGTTATGGAAGGCAATGCCTGATTTTAGGCAAAAAGGTCTGCAAAAAAGTATATTTTTTTCCCCAGAATCAGTGCCTCTCTTGGTTACAGATTGGGGTTGGTATTGCAGGTAAGATGAATGGGACTGCACTGCTCATAGACAAAGCAGTCCCTTCAGATAACTCCTTAAGGCTACGGTCCCATGTTGCGGAAATGCAGCTTTTTTTGTTGCAGATTTTGCTGTGGTTTTTTGAGCCAAAGCCAAGAATGGCTACAAAATGGGAATGGGAAATATATAGGAAGTTCTTATACTTCTACCTGCTGCTAAATCCACTCCTGGCTTTGGCTCAAAAAACCGCAGCAAAATCTGCAACAAAAAAAGCTGTGTTTCCGCAACCTGGGGCTGTAGCCTTATGTTTGCACCAACCCTTCCCGTTTTGGATTTTAGTGTGTAGCATATTGCTCAATCTATTTGGTATATGAGACGGAATGACTGGAATCCATATTTTATTAAAATAAATTGACATAACAATAAAAAAAATCATTTATCCATAGCTCATGATTTAGACATGATGCACCTTGAATTTATGTTTTGAATCTCCTCGAAATGTTTTTGGTTGATATAAATTGTCGTATCTTCATAGTCTACCAGTATTTCACCTTCTGCACTTTTTGCAGCACCCATTTAAGGCTAGGTTCACATCTGCGTTGGAGTCTCCACCGCAGATTCTGCTTAAAATTGGCAGAGGGGGAAAAGTCCTGCAAGCAGGATTTTTCTCTCCGCCGGTTTCAATATAATATATGCGGAAACCTGGCGGACCCCATTATAGTCTATGGGGTCAGCGTGTAACCGCTTTTTAATTGGACAGGGATTCCATCTTTCGGGTCCCCATGCAGACGCCAATGTTGGAAACCCGAACACTAGTGTGAACCTAGCATAACCATGTTCTGTATCCAGGCTGTGAATGAAGCAGCTCCTTCTCCTCCCCTAGTGGGAAGTCCTAGAAGGTATAAAGTGAGATGGTTTTACAAGGTTCATCATCGCTCAATCCCAACCATCATCATAAAATATTATGTAGAGCATTCAAAAAATGAACGTAGGCCCCCAATATTTGACATAATTCTGCTATATATCAACCTAAAATTTGTAAAAAAAAAAAAAAGTACATTGCATTTCTTTTCTTGTACTGATCCTTAGTTACAGCCTGTACTGTATTCCAGTATTCACAATTATGCTGACTTCAGAGCTAAAATCTTTCCGCTTGCTCTGGTTATTTGCATTATAGGTAGTGATGTCACCTGGCATTGTACATTCACCGGACATAGAAATGCCTCACCATTCCACTGTATTATATGAGCTCAGCCAAGGCTGGGTTCACATCTGTGTCCGAGTTTCCATTGGAGACTCTGTCGCAGAGACCAATGAAAATTGGTGGAGAAAAAAGTCCTGCACAGAGGACTTTTTTTCTCCGCCGCTTTCAGTTTCAAAGCAATGGTCATCCAACAGACCCCATCATTGTCAATGGGGTCCACAGGGCTCTGTGTGTAACCGCTTCTCAGTCGTTCAGGGTCCCGATGGATTTTGGGAGAGATTTATGAAGTTTGGTGTTTTCATCTATGGTCTTCATATTTCCTGCGTTGGTGCAGTATTTGGCTGATTTATGACGAGGTCCAGGCACATAGCTGGCAAATAGAGATGAGCGAATCGAAGCTAATGAAGTGGAATTCGATCCGAATTTCAGGAAATATTCGATTCGCATCGAATCCAGATTTCCTCACGCTTCATGATAACGAATTGCATTTTTTCATAAAATGGCTGCTGCATGTTAGGACATGGGACAAGGAACTCTGGGAACTCGAGATCACCCACAATGCCATGCGTGCAACCAATCAGCAGCCAGCCAACCCAGTGATGTCACATCCCTTTAACCCCCTTTGCGACCGGCCACGGCATCTGGAGCGGGTGTTAGTTGTAACCGTCAGCTAACACCCTGCTCCATAACCCCCGTTCAGAGCACAGCTCCGATCGCGGTTTTAACCCCTTGGATGCCATGGTCAAACATGACCGCGGCATCCAAGGGGTTCCGCCATGTTACATGACCCCCTTGGCACCCCCCATGGAGAGATCGGGGGGTGCTGATATGCATCTTCTGAAGCCTGGGGTCTGGCCACTGAAAATAGCTGTTTTTTTAACGCGATTTGCCGCGTCTTAATTCGTATCAGAAAATTCGGCGAAGCTGCCGTATCGAATTTTTGAAAAATTCATTCATCTCTACTGGCAAACATTTTAGGCATCATTTGCCACAAAAAACTAGTGTACAAGATGATTAATCTGACAGGGGACGGTGACCTCACCCACAGCACACCCCGCCCCCTTTTTGGAAAGTGGTGAGGGTGGCATAAACATAGGCACCTGCAACAATTTTTGGCGCAAGAGCGATTTGAAAAGTCACAAAAACCCAAGGTTTGCAGCTTTTTTACTCTACAAAACTGACATAAGCAAATGACAAATTGACCCCCTTGTCTACTGTTTCCAGTGACCAGCAGCAGAAATGTGAGCGCAGCTCTGAAGACTAATACAGGTTGCACCTCAGAATCAGTACAAAATAAGCAATGTCGCTGTATCCGTCTTGTATCTTTCCAGGACGATCTGTCAGAAATTGTCTTTTTTTTTTGTCTGGTGATTTCAGTAAAAAAAAAATAAGACATCCAACGGGACACATTTTAGTCAATGGAATCCTGAAGGATCTGTTCATGTCTGCTATTTTTGTAGTCCTTTTTCCATTCTTCTAGTCCTCCAATGGAGCAGAAAATCGGAAACCTGATGCAGATATGAACCTAGCCTGTAACGTACTGGTGACTCCACCAGTAGAATTTGTGAGTGCAGCTCTGGAGTCTAATAGGATATAACTGAGGATCAAAACAGGAATAATATTGTAACATTTTTACATTTCTCAACATTTTATGTATAGTCAATCTATCTGTAAACTACAAGAAATAGTAAATTTACTATTACTTTACTTTATTAACGTTACTTTATCTTCACAATCATCTTAGTAAATTTTTAGATCTTTATAAAATAATATTTTTATATATTTTCAGCCTGTCCAGAAATTTTTGTGTCTTGTTAAAAAAAAAAAAAAAAAAAAGTGAATCGGATTTAATTAATTTAGTCAAAGTCGTATAACATATTCCTTCTGCTGGAGAGGTGGTTGGAATGTTAATGTGTTGTTAATCATCAGCCTTTTATGTGTGTATTTTGCTCGCTGACCTTTTTCCTATTGCATTTATAATCCAATTTCTTTTGAAAACATTTCCAAAAAAGTATTAATGTACAATACATTGTGACATGTCAATTGCCCTTCTCATAGTATCGGGATCCTTGTAGGCACTAGACAAAAATATTTGTCAGTAATGAGATCCACTTGATACTCAGAATGTAAAATATCTCAAGTACCTTCCTGCAGGATAAGGTAATGGGCTGTAGTGTAGTAAATACGCGACTGTACGAGAAGATACAAAAAGAAGCTAAAATACTATATTTGCCTCAATTTTTTAACCCACTTAAAACCAATGCCCTCTTTAATATTGCAATGGTTTAGCTGGTGGTAGGGGCTGATGGGCAACATGGAGCTAAGGAGGATGCTACTTAGATACCTTCACCTGAATTTTTTGCCATGTCTTAGACTCTGGACCCTGTAAGGCTGGATTCACATCTCCAGCACTCATTTTGTTTTTTCTGTTCCGTCATAGAAAGAGCGAAACAGATCAACTGTCCAATACCGGAAACCAATGGAGCCCAAAAATTCAATTGCCTATAAGGCGGTCCATTGGGTATCCTCAATGGTTTGCAAGATGAAAGTCTTCCATGCAGTTTTTCTTCAAGAATTTTTGACTCCGGAAGTTCCTGACAAGACTCTGCTTATTTCAGTCAATATCAGAAAAATATCCAAGAAGGGTACATAGAATGGAAACAGCAGCCTATGGGGAGATTCCTAGGACTACTACAAGGGGGCTCTGAACAGTTAGGCACTAGGGTACTGCCTAAAGGCGCAAAAAATTCCATGTTATTATATTTAATAAAATTCTTAATGATCCTACAGTTCTGACTCTGGCCACTAGGACAAATAATGTGCTGAAGCTTCCTGTTTTCTGTAGATTTCTTTGCAGCAGCCACCTCACCTACAGCACACTGCCGATCACAGTTATCATATATATGTAGATAAGACGCAGAATCAACAGGTCACAATAGGTGATGTCACATCTTATCCACTCCACTCTCTGCATGGGTTACAGAGCATGCCTAGAAATCTCTCCCATAAAAGTCCATAGGTTCAGCTTCAGATCATTGTGTTTATGGCCTAGGGTCCATCTTCAGGAAACAGGAAGTCACAGACTATTTTAGGTTTATGGCAGGAGTTGGAATTGCCAGATTTTTAGGATTTTTTTCAAATATAAATAGAGATGGGTGAACCTCCAAAGATTATTAAGAACACCAGGATTAAGAATGCCAGGATGCTGTATGTAGTGTCCTGGCATTCTTAATAGTAGTAAGTGTAGCACCACCTAGAGGCGGGAGCGGAGTGCGGCCAGGACAGAAGCGTGGACAGTTGAGTAAAAAATTACTGGTCGCTACTCTGTGTGGGGGTGGGGGGAAAAGGGGATCCTAAAGTTAGTGGAGTGGTGTAAAAAAGGGGGCCATATACTGTGTGGCGGCCATAAAAAAAAATCTGTCATATACTGTGTGTGAGGGAAAGGGAGTCATATATTGTGGGGAGCCATAAAAAAGGGGTCATAAATTGTGGGGGGGCCAAAAGATAGAGGTCATATACTGTGTGGGAGCCATATAAAATCTGTCATATACTGTGGGGGGGGGAAAAGGGGGTCATATATTGTGGGGGAGCCAAAAGAAAAGGGTCATATATTGGGGGGGGGGGGAGAAAGGGGTCATATACTATGTGGGGGCCTAATAATGGGATTTTTTTGGCCTGACAATGGTGTCCTAAATAGGGGGACCCCATTATGCAACCAAAGATAGCCAGGTGTTTACTGAACTTCTTTGCTGGAACCAAAACAAGTAAGTCAAAAAGTTTGCTATAAATTGTGGGCAATGAAGTGGTTAAACATCAGGTAGTCACTACAAGTCCCAGCATTACATCCAGACTCGGTCTCTCTCATCTTGCCTCTGTTTTCCTCATTAGCCTGCGATGTGACATTTTGCTAATAGGATAATGGCGAGCCATGCCATCGTGGATCCGTCTGATGGCTTTGGCTAATTGTTTGTTTCTTCTTGTTGCTGAGCGGATTTTTATAAATATGTTTTCATGCAGGAAACGTCTAAAGGAGTGTTTTTTATTTAATCTCATATCATTCTTGTGGCTTCAGACCGTGTGCCAAGAAGAAGCCTACAAAGCCATATGAAGTTATGGGGTCACGCTGCCCCAGAACTGGTAACCACAGCAACAAGAGTCACAAGATAACGGAGAGGCGTGGTGTGGTGTTTTATTTCATTCACGGCACTGAACTCGCCATTAACCCTTAATAATAATATACCAGAAACCTGCACCGGATGTAGCCCAGATATCCTCTCTATGTACCCACGGGTTAAAACCTCCTGTCAATGATGTGCCTCAACATACTGGTATATCTGGTTGTTACAAACCCTTACCTTAGCGGTTAGTTAGCGTGAAGTCAGTGGCGTAACTAGGAATGGCTGGGCCCCAAGGCGAACATTTGATATGGGGCCCCCCCCAAGCTGCCGCCCCCAACCCCCCCCCCCCCACACACACAAACCGCATTCCTGCGCACACTATTATGCCCCATAGTGGCCCCTGCACACGGTATTATGTCCCATAGTGGCCCCTGCACATGGTATTATGCCCCATAGTGGCCCCTGGACACGGTATTATGCAGAATAGTGGCCCCTGCACACAATATTATGCCCCATAGTGGCCCCTGCACACAGTAGTTTGCCCCATAGTGGCCCCAGCACACAGTAGTTTGCCCCATAGTGGCCCCAGCACACAGTAGTTTGCCCCATAGTGGCCCCTGCACACAGTAGTTTGCCCCATAGTGGCCCCTGCACACAGTAGTTTGCCCCATAGTGGCGCCTGCACGCAGTAGTTTGCCCCATAGTAGCCCCTGCACACAGTAGTTTGCCCCATAGTGGCCCCCGCACACACTATTATTCCCCATAGTGGCCCCTGCACACAGTATTATGCCCCCCCCTTCATAGTGGACCACCCATGAACGATTATTATACTCTGGGGTCTTTTCAGACCCCAGAGTATAATGATCGGAGACCCAGGGGAGGATAGAAACATAGAAAACACTGCAACTTACCTCTTCCTCGCTCCGCTGCACTCCCGTGCGCTACTCCGGCCATCTTCAATGTCGGACCGGATGTCGCGCGATCCAGGCCGGCGTCGCGACGCGTAATGACGACGGCTGACGTCTGGGACGTCACCAAACAGACCCGAAGCCTGCGGAGCGGCGGAGAGGTGAGTTACAGTGTTTTTTATGTTCGCTCACCTCCCCTGGGCCCCCGATAGTTATACTCCGGGGTCTCAAAAGACCCCGGAGTATAACGATAGCAGTGATTGTGAGGTTTGCGGTAGCGACTGCCACAGGGCTCTGGGCCCCGTAATGTTCCGGGCCCTGTGGCAGTCGCTACCACTGCTACCCCGGTAGTTACGCTCCTGCGTGAAGTCTAATTTTTTGAGCTACCGGAGAAGTTAGCTACCTCCTGCCTCACTGATGACATCACTGAACTGCAGTAGCCAGGATTCCAGGATTCTGACAACCCCATCATAGATAAACGTTCGGTCACTGATACCACAACATGTCTAATACTCTGCGGCAGTGATTCTTAAACTGTTAAAGGGAATGTGTTCTTTTTTAAGGTTTATGTGAAACATATTTTTAAAGAATTTTTTTATTTTTCTTTTATTTTCCATGTCACTTTCTATATTTTTAAGAAAGTAATATATCCTGCAATTTTCATGCTGACCACTAAGCCTAATAATAGACTGAACATTGC
Organism: Leptodactylus fallax; assembly: GCA_947044405.1. Classification (NCBI taxonomy): domain Eukaryota; kingdom Metazoa; phylum Chordata; class Amphibia; order Anura; family Leptodactylidae; genus Leptodactylus; species Leptodactylus fallax. The sequence goes on from CAMRHE010001067.1 coordinate 87,877, forward strand.
CAATTATGTAGAAGCTTTCCTTGCAGCAGTCACCTCATTTCCATCACATGCTGGATTACAATAGAAGATAACACCTCTATAGATAACTCCACTGATCCATCATGACATCCACTACTGACAATAGATGATGTCACAGCTTATGTTCTCCCCCTCTCTGCTCAGATCATGTCTACAAACCTCTCCCATAGACCTTAGTGAGTCATCTCTGGACTATTGCTGCCTATGGCTATGACTATGCTGTAAAGAATATCACTAAATGCTGTTAACAGAGCAGAGCAATGCTCGGGCAAGATAATAATCATGTACAGAAAATAGAAAAAAAAATCTACCTTCGGAGAATAAAAACACATTAGAATAAAATTATATATTTCATTATATATTTGACTTTAAAGACTGGTGATACATTCCTTTTTAAATGATTTTCTGGGCTAACATATTGATGACCTACCCTAAGAGTAAATCACCAATATCAGATCAGTATGGGTCCAACAGCCAACACCCCCATTGTTCTCCGCAACTGATACAGAGAATGGAGCAGGAAGCAGACAGCTCCGTTCTGTGTGTAGTGGCCAGACCAGGTACTGCAGACCAACTCCGATTCACTTGAATGATATCTAAGCTGCAGTGACTCAGTTCTGCTTCTAGCTCAATTCTCTATTATCTGCCAAGAATGGGGGTGCCAAGTGTCAGACCCTTACCGATCTGATATCAGTGACTAGAGATGAGTGAATCAGTTTGCAGCGAACCATTCCAAATTGTTATTTTTTTAACAAAACCCAACAATTTGGGATTTGTCTCGGATGAACTAAAATGGCCTGTAAATTATTATATTAAGTACAATAGGTTGAGGCCCAAGGGAGGTGACAAAAATAAAAAAAAAACATTTATATTCACCTTCAGTTACCTCTTTTGGGCTTCCTCGCTGCATCCGGCGCTCTGTGTCTTCCTCCTTGCGGCGTCTGGTGCTCTTCTGTGACGTCATGCGCCTGGTCACCACTGAGGCCTGTGATTGGACCTCACGTGACATGGGCACGCCCTTCCAGTTCTATTCCCTTCCTGTTCTATCCGAACAAGTTCAGACCAATCCGGGATGAAACAAATCTTCTGAGGTTCACCCATCTTTATTAGTGACCTATGTTTAGGATAGATAATCAATATTTCTAGCCAAAAAAAAAAAGTGTCCCCTAGCCCTCTGCAAAGCATAGCATAACTCGCAAGCAACCAACAGCCTGCAGGACTATACAATACATGATAAATACTTCCCAATCCTGTCATGTGTATTGATTTTTATTGATTCTCAAGTAGTAGAAGTTAGCTACTTCCTCCCTAACTGATGACATCACTGAACTACCCTTGCTAGTATTTGTGGGGTGACACACCCTTTATAGGCAAATAAACATTTAGTTACTGATACCATATAAATTTACAGCAGTTGAGACTTGAAGTAGGAGGAGAAGTTAGCTGCTTCCTTCCATTACTGATGACACCATTGAGCCACAGTAGGTAGGTAGCACACACTTTACAGGAAATTTGAGTTCTCCTACTATAATAGTTTCAAGGAGCTGAAGCCATGAATATAATATCAATATTGCTTTTAAGACCCTCACCACCCATACTTGGAGCCTCCGGTATATAAGGCCTCCTATACACGACCATAGCGTATTTACCGTCCACATATACTGATCCACAATCGACATAAAAACATGTCTGTATTTCATCAGTACGTAATCCATAATCACAGATCCTGTATGATTCCCTACACTGGATTGTACTGCAAATGCGGCCAAAAATAGGACGCGCTTCATAATTTGCGGGCCTTAAATACGGCACGGACTCTCAGCCACAAAAATCGTGGTCGGGTGTCTGGGCCCATAGAAATTAATGGGACCGTACGTTTATCCAACTGTCCAAGTGTTATAACTTTTTTTTGCATAAATCAGTATTACATGTTAATGTATTGACCTTTATAATATATCTGAATAGGTCCAAAATCGTCCCTACCTTTCAGCAGCCTCATTTTATTCTGCATGTAAATGTTTAGAAATCTTGTACTTCACTAAAAGAAATTCCCTGAAACTGTGGAGCGCTGAAAAAATAGTAGGGCGGAGGAGGGAGATGTAGCTGCAGCCAGGTCTGTTCTACAGTGTCTGTGCGAGTCTTATGCTGTGAGAGGGGAAGGGGAGCTTCAGGTTAAGACATTTGATTGGTCAGAACACACCCACTCAAGAAACAGCAGGGAAGAAAAAGTAGGTTACACATAGAGATGAGTGAACCAATTTGTAATGAACTATATTTTTTTACAAATTTGGCAAATATTTTGGGTTTCAACCAAACTCCTCTGCGGTCACGAGGGACGGGCCAGTGTTATGACACTTGCATTAAACCACTGTCATGTCGACATACTCCACATGACCGATGAGACCCAATCACAGGCTTCAGCGGTCCCAGGGGGCTGAAATATGACTGAAGAGGACCTCAAGGGAGTGCCTGATGCCACGAGGGAGCATAGAAGAGGTGAGGGAAGGAGAATATCAGTGTTTTTTATGATTCTGCACCTTCCCTGGACCTCACTTATTATACTTTTATAGTCTTACGGTCCAAAACAAAACAAGTGGGCGAGTCTTGTGAATATTCACAAAACAAATCTTGCGAGGGTCGCCCATATCTAGTTACACACAACATTTCTAGCTGTACTAAGTCTGATTTACAGCTGAAGGGACTGGGATCCTTCTTAGGTGCTCTTTAATGGCAGACTATGTTATGGTTAAGTGGTTGTGGTTCAAGGTAGAAAGAACTTGGTATTGTCTTTTGTAAAAACCTGTATAACTGTGACTCTATTACTCAGATTGCCCCCGTAACTAATGGATGTTTTTTGGATAATCGATAGCTTAAGGAATCTACTGCTGATATAGTTCCCTAGTATATTGTAAAATGTGACTCTGGCTTGGGCTTCATCGATAACATGCCTTCTGTGTGGTTACAGCTAATAAAATAATAAAACATATTTATGGCACTGTGTATATCGGCCAGAACGGGGTCTGCTCTACTGGTGAGCCTCCAGCTGCAGAATGGCTGAGCACACCTATGGGAGACATATAGGATGTCAGGAAACACATTCTTTTCTTGAAAGGAAGATGCGAGCAGTAAATACATTCACACTCCGAGGCTTTAATACCAGTATATTATAGACAGAAAAGTAAAAAAATAAATTCAAAGGTAATAAAACTGTAGAACTGTACAAGCTTCTGAGCCCAATGTAATATCTGACTCCCCTAACTATCACATGTTCTTTACAGAACATACACACGTGGACAAAATTGTTGGTACCCCTCGTTTAATGAAAGAAAAACGCACAATGGTCACAGAAATAACTTGAATCTGACAAAAGTAATAATATATAAAAATTATATGAAAATTAGCAAATGAAAGTCAGACATTGCTTTTCAACCAGGCTTCAACAGAATTTTTTTTTAAAAGAAATCTCATGAAACAGGCCTGGACAGAAATGATGGTTCCCTTAACTTAATATTTTGTTGCACAACCTTTTGAGGCAATCCCTGCAATCAAACGATTCCTGTAACTGTCAATGAGACCTGCCAGCACTTCTGGCCACCCCCCTGCTCCAGTTGTCTCGGGTTTGAAGGGTGCCTTTTCCAGACGGCATGTTTCAGCTCCTTCCAAAGATGCTCAATAGGATTTAGGTCAGGGCTCATAGAAGGCCACTTCAGAGTAGTCCAATTTTTTTCCTCTTAGCCATTCTTGGGTGTTTTTAGCTGTGTGTTTTGGGTCATTATCCTGTTGCAAGACCCATGACCTGTGACTGAGACCAAGCTTTCTGACACTGGGCAGCACATTTTTCTCTAGAATCTCTTGATAATCTTGAGATTTCATTGTACCCTGCACAGATTCAAGACACCCTGTGCCAGATGCAGCAAAGCAGCCCCAGAACATAACAGAGCCTCCTCCATGTTTCACAGTAGGGACAGTGTTCTTTTCAAGATATGCGTCATTTTTCTGTCTGTCAACATAGAACTGATGTGTCTTGACAAAAATTTAGATTTTTGTCTCATCTGTCCATAGGACATTCTCCCAGAAGCTTTGTGGCTTGTCAACATGTAGTTTGACAAATTACTTTTGTCAGATTCAAGTTATTTCTGTGACCATTGTGGGTTTTTCTTTCATTAAACGAGGGGTACCAACTATTTTGTCCATGTGTGTATGTGGTCATAGACAAACATGGGCAATAGAACATGCAACCTCACACAGCGGGGCATCGACCACCAAGTTCCGAAGTGTGCGACATGCATAAGTCGCCTATCCTTTGCTGCATCACTCATGAAGGAGTTCCATACCGCCTCCAAAAACGACATCAGGAACCATGTGTTGGGGACTTAAAGGGAGTCTGTCATCAGACCCCATCATATCAACCCAGCCCCCTAGTAGAATGGTAAGGGTAACCTGCATAGAAAGTGTTTTCCTCCTGGGAATCAGTTCCTACGTTGCTGAGATAGCAGTGTTCTTGTCAATATGCACATGAGCTTAGAACCTCCGATGAGGGGAGGGACTGGTGTGAGGTGCACCAGTCCCTCCTGCAGAAAAGCATCTCCACAACATGATGCTGCCACCCCCGTGTGTCACAGTTGGGATGGTGTTCTCAGGCTTGCAAGCTTCTCCCTTTTTCCTCCAAACGTAACAATGGCCATTAAGGTCAAGTCTGAGAACACCATCCCAAATGTGACACACGGGGGTGGCAGCATCATGTTGTGGGGTTGATTTGCTGCAGGAGGGACTGGTGACCTTCACAAAATAGATGGCATCTTGAGTAAAGAACATTATGTGGCAATACTGAAGCAGCATCTCAAGACATCAGCCAGGAAGTTAAAGCTTGCGCGCAAATGGGTCTTCCAAATGGACAATGACCCGAAGCATACTGCCAAACTGGTTATAAAGTGGCTTAAGGATAACAAAGTCAATGTTTTGGAGTGGACATCACAAAGCCCTGATCTCAATCCTATAGAAAATTTATGGGCAAAGCTGAAAAGGCAGGTGTGAGCAAGGCGGCCTACAAACATGGCTCAGTTACAGCAGTTCTGTCAGGAGGAATGGGCCCAAATTCCTACCAACTATTGTGAGAAGCTTGTGGAAGGAGATCCAAAACGTTTCACCCAAGTCATACAGTTTAATGGCAATGTTAATAAATACTAATGAAATGTATGTAAACTTTTGCAGAAAGTAATAAAAATGCCTTAAAAATCCTCTCCCTCTCATTATTCTGGCATTTGGCAAATATAAATAATTTTGGTAATCCTAATTGACCTAAAACGGGAAAGGTTTATTCTGATTTCATGTCAGATAGTGAGAAAAACAACCATATGTGTCTTTTTATATAGTGTATGTAAACTTCTGGTTTCAACTCTCTCTATTGTGTGAAGATCTTTTAAAGATTTATCCATGAAAATAACCGTCGGTTCTTTCTCTCTGCAGTGACCTGAAGTCTGATAATATCCTCCTCGATGACAGCGGACACATCAAGATCGCTGACTCTGGCATATAAGCCATCAATATGTCTGAGGAGGACACAGTGACAGACGTTGTAGGCACTATCGGTTACCTTGCCCCAGAAATGAGGATCTTTCCTGATACAGATAGTAAGACTGAGGAATTTCTGATACTTATGGCCTTCAGTCTACAATGTCTTACATGACCCAGAAGACTCCCTATCTAACCCATTACTATCCTAGACCAGTCCTCATGGCCCCTGTGTGTAATCCCCTCTCCAGTATATTCCACTAACTTCCTAAGTGATGTTTTACAGGTGCTGAACGGTGAAGGCCACAGCCATTTGGTGGACTCATTTGCCTTTGGTGTCATCCTCTTTATGATGAGTGTTGGCGAAGTGTAAAGATGGGCGAACGTCCCAAGATTTGTTTGGTTTCAGGTTCGGGTGGCTCAGGTCCTTGATTCGCTTTGGGTTGAACAAGTTTGGATAGAAGTGAAATTATTTTACTACTGGGGATCCATTTCGGACGAACTAAAATGGCTGCGGCGACATGCATTGTGGTAAATTATTATACTCTGGGGTCCCTCACCTCTTTTGGGCCTCCATGCTGTGTCTGGCCAATCTCCTTGGTAACATCTTGTGCCCGGGGTCACCGCTGAGCAGCATGACATCATGAGAGATACCCATGGGACTGTTGTGTCCCAATCATAGGCCTCAGCTCTGACCTCGGGGTCATGATGTCACCGAGGAGACTGAGAGAGGGTCAGACACAGCAAGGAGGCCCAAAAGAGGAAAGGGAAGGTGAGTATAAATGTTTTTTATTTTTTCACCTCCCCTGGGCCTCCACCTATTATACTCTGGGGTCTCCGGTCAGCATCCTCAAAGCTAAAAACCCTTCCAGGGGACCTGAAAAACGGGAACCCTATCCATTTAAAAACGGTTACCTGTGGACCCCATAGACCCGTGATGGCGAACCTATGGCACGCGTGCCAGAGAGGGCACGCAGAGCCCTTTCAGTTGGCACGCGCGCCGTCGCCATGATCGCTCACTAACCGGTACAGGAATCCCGGTTAGCGAGCGATCGCTTCTTTCAGCTGTATGTGCAAATGTACATACAGCTGAAAGCTGTCACTGTAGGCCGCGGTCCGCGGAACCGCGGCCTACACTAACTGCAGAGCGTGACCTCTGCCCCGACGCAGGCGCGATGACGTCATTCATCAGCGACTGCGAACAGAAGAAGACGGAGGAAGCACTCCGTGGGACTGCAGCTCTTCGTGGGACAAGGTAAGTAACAAACTACTGTGTGGGGTCTACTGTGGAGCATATACTACTGTATGGGAGACACTGAAGCATCAAATAATGAATGGGGGACACTGAAGCATCTAATACTGTGTGGGGGACACTGAAGCATCAGTGTCCCCCACACAGTATTAGATGCTTCAGTGTCCCCCACACAGTATTAGATGCTTCAGTGTCCCCCACACAGTATTAGATGCTTCAGTGTCCCCCCATACAGTATTAGATGCTTCAGTGTCCCCCACACAGTATTAGATGCTTCACTGTCCCCCCCACAGTATTAGATGCTTCAGTGTCCCCCATACAGTATTAGATGCTTCAGTGTCCCCCATACAGTATTAGATGCTTCACAGTGGCCCACACACCGTTTTAGATGCTTCAGTGTCCCCCACACAGTATAAGATGCTTCAGTGTCCCCCACACAGTATAAGATGCTTCAAATACTGTATGGGGGACACTGAATCATCTAATACTGTGTGGGGGACACTGTGGAGCATATACTACTGTGTGGGGGGCCAAAGTGGAGCATATAATACTGTGTGGGGGGTACTGTGAAGCATATAATACTGAGTGGGGGCAATTCTGGAGCATATAATACTGTCTGGGGCCACTTCGGAGCACATTGTACTGTATAGGGGCCCTTCACTATTTATATCATACAGTATCTGTTTTATAGCAGACATGTGATGTTATTACAGGCTGTAATAACATTGCACGGTCACTATAAAACAGATCCTGGTTAATTTAAGGTTAAATTGGCGTTTTGGCACTTTGCGATAATTTAGTGGGTTTTGAGTTGCAGTTTGGGCACTCGGTCTCTAAAAGGTTCGCCATCACTGCCATAGACTATAAAGAGGTCCGCCAGATTTCCAACCCTTTTCCATTTAAACTTGGCGGAGAGAAAAGTCCTACTTGCAGGGGTATTTTCCCTTCCTCTCGATCAACACTGTAGGGTTATAGATTTGGACTTCATGGACCATGTGTCATCCAACCTCATCTACTATAGTCTTATATAAGTGTGATGGACAGGTCTCCCCATACATTAAACATCCATTGAGAAACAAAGAAGGCACTCAAAAAGTAAAATAGTGCCCTAAAAAGGATGAAAAATTTTTTGAGAGCTAATACAAGCCTATTAATATATGGATTCTTTCAATAGCTATGAATGGTGAATAGACACCTAATCCAATATCCAGCTCTGAGCCAGTGTAAGATGATGCTGCCTCATGGTGGAGTTCTGCAAAATGTCAGGCTTTAGGTTTTTTGCATTTTCTTCACTATTGCTGTAAATCTGTTCTCAGACCTGATGCCTATTAACACGTTATCTTTAACTGACTGTTGTCCAGCTTGAAATAGGCCTGACACTGTTCTGTGACTTCTCTTTATAACCAAACATGAAATTCAGATGTGAACAGAGCTTAAATCCGTATGAAGTATTCTCTCCCTAGTGGATGCATAAGGCAGCTATAGATTTATAAAGTAAAGATTCAGTATAAAGATTGGGAATCAGAGCTCACCCATTTACATGTGATCTTTTCAAGTGGTATAGCAACTACCATGGGGTGGTCTCAAAGGGGCCTAGCTAAGTTCAGTACACATGGTCCTCCTGATGCACTGGGACATTCTATGCAGAGGCTTATACAGTAGGGTGCTGACTAGAGATGGGAGAACCTGTCAGGATTAGTTTCATTATGGTTCGGGTGGTTCGGGTCCCTGATTTGTTTTTGGTTTAAAACATAGTGTAGAACACTGTCAGGGCTCCTAGGAACCTATCTATAAAACATAGTGTAGAACACTGTCAGGGCTCCTAGGAACCTATCTATAAAATATAGTGTACAGCACTGTCAGGGCTCCTAGGAACCTATCTATAAAACATAGTGTATAACACTGTCAGGGCTCCTAGGAACCTATCTATAAAACATATTGTTTAACACTGTCGGGGCGCCTGGGAACCTTTTTTTAAAAAATAGTGTTTCTCTCTGGCCCCCCCCCTCTGTGTAGTACACTGTCAGGGCTCCTAGGAACCTATCTATAAAACATAGTGTAGAACACTGTCAGGGCTCCTAGGAACCTATCTATAAAACATAGTGTAGGACACTATCAGGGCTCCTAGGAACCTATCTATAAAACATAGTGTAGGACACTATCAGGGCTCCTAGGAACCTATCTATAAAACATAGTGTAGTAGACTGTCAGGGCTCCTAGGAACCTATCTATAAAACATAGTGTAGTACACTGTCAGGGCTCCTAGGAACCTATCTATAAAACATAGTGTAGTACACTGTCAGGGCTCCTAGGAACCTATCTATAAAACATAGTGTAGGACACTATCAGGGCTCCTAGGAACCTATCTATAAAACATAGTGTAGTAGACTGTCAGGACTCCTAAGAACCTATCTATAAAACATAGTGTAGAACACTGTCAGGGCTCCTAGGAACCTATCTATAAAACATAGTGTAGTACACTGTCAGGGCTTCTAGGAACCTATCTATAAAACATAGTGTAGGACACTATCAGGGCTCCTAGGAACCTATCTATAAAACATAGTGTATAACACTGTCAGGGCTCCTAGGAACCTATCTATAAAACATAGTGTAGAACACTGTCAGGGCTCCTAGGAACCTATCTATAAAACATACAGTATAACACTGTCAGGGCTCCTAGGAACCTATCTATAAAACATAGTGTAGAATACTGTCAGGGTTTCTATCTATCCAATTTATAGCTCTCTAAAGCAGACACAGCCAAAGTTATTTGTGCATCTGGGGTTTGACTAATAAATGAGCAATAAGTTTTAACTTTTTCCTGCTGAAATGTTTATTAGGTTTTTCCAAACACTTTGTGCTCTAGTTCATGAAAGGATTTTTTCAGGATTAGAAAAACATGGCATTTTCTTCCAAACCTGCGCCACACCTCTCTACAGGTGATGTGTGGTACTGCACCTTGGCTTCATTGAATCAGGAAGAATTGCAATGCCACAACCTATAGACAGGCGTGGTACTTTTTGGAAGAAGGAAGCCATGTTTTTCTAATCGTGGAAAACTTCTCATAAAAAAAACCTACAGAAACAGGAGGTACAAATGTTCCAAGCTCAAACTCAACTAGTGCTGTACACTATGGAAATATCATAATGTGCTTATTCTATTTCTGTAGATAGATGATGGATGGTGACAGCTTCTCCTTTTTAATGTTCTCACTTTTTTTTTTTCTTGCTATTGTTTGGGAGGGTGTTTGGTGAACATTTTTGTAATATACTCATTTAACCTATCTAACTTCCTCTTAATAGAAAACAGGTTATATAAAAGCAAGTCTCTAACTGAGCTGTTACCAGGGAAATTTGTACACATTTCTATCGCCAGTGTGAACAGATGTAGCATTTGTCAAAAATGGGGATGGGAAATTCAAATGGCTGTATCTCCGGTTTTATACCATCCATTATATTCTTGTGGTATCATATGAAAGCTGAGGCTCTCAACACAGCACTAGCTATAAAAGAACCAGTTCATGCTGCATATAAAAATAACATTCTCGACTGTGTTTTTAACTAGAGATATCTCCAGGCTTTTTATAGACAGTGCTGTATTCTGAAAACCTTAGCTTTCATATGAAACCAGAAGAATTTTTCTAGGTTATATAAAACCAGAGATACAGCCATTTGAAATGACTATCTGTACAGGATAGACTCTACCTGGCAATGTTTAGTTAGAGCATTGCTAGTGGGAACTTTACAGCCTGTTTTATATTTAAAGGAAGTTAGATAGGTTAATAAAGTATATTTAAGAAATGTTCACCAGATATCCCTTCCTACACAATAACAAAGGTTTGCTAAGGGTTGGACCCTTTCTAAATGACACCCCTAGATCTAATAGACATTAAGGAGCACTACTATGTAACTCATGCCTATGTTTACCTCTTCTACCAATGGTTCCATCCAGTATCCGACTGGCCCACCAGAGCAGCAAAGGATCCTTCGGTAGGTCCAGTTTCTAACACAATAATGGTCCAGATAAAGACACCCACATTTGAAGGGTACTATGTACTGTTTCCTAGGGGTTGTTGGTGGGACCCTTAGAATCATTTTATATAGTGGGCCCTGAATTTACTTGTTAAATACATGAATCCCACCCACATGTGGAGCAAGAATACAAGCCAATCCGTAAAGTCCCCGATCACTATAACTGGACAGGAGTAAATGAGTCCCCGATGATGTGACAGTAGGACATCTTCTGGTTTACTTCACCTCTGAATATTCTCCTAATTGGAGTGTCTGGACCTATAAAGATCTTATAATACGAGATTTATTATCATAGATGGAGCATCTAACAATAACCCAGCAACAAGTACAACTTTATAAGGTACAAGAATATTGTATTTCACAGTTGCTTCATTTTGGAGTCGAAAGTGAATATTAGTCACATCTTGATACAGAAAGTTGTAAACGAAAAGTCAAACGTTTTATGACACTTAATTTAGTCATAAAGCACCAAGTATTTAGGATCTGTACATGGTGAGAACATGCAGCTCTACATCTGTTTTGGTTGCAGAGATTCTATTAAGAGAGTCCCTGGAGGACCTGCTGAACTGTACATTACATAGACAACCTATTGTTTTACAGGACGACATGTAATGTTTAATTTCTCCTGTGGTGGCGCTGTAGGATAACTGAACACTTCCTGCTTGTATTCTCTTGTAGAATAATGCTGATCGCTGAGGGTCAGAGCAGGAGAATTTCCTGTGATCATCTTATTTTTGGGGACCCTTTCACCCAGCTGATTCCTTATAATGATAGGGCCCGTGCACACAAACATAATTGTGGTCAGTTTGCTATCTCTTTTTTTTCTTTTTTTTATGTATAGCACTGTGACCAATTCCTTCCTGTGTCCTCATAAACGCGATCATTTTTTTCAAGGGTCCATAGGAGGGGGGATCATGAGCACAGATGGAAAACTTAAGACAGGCCCTATTCCTGTCTGCTATGCAGTCTAGGCCCATCCACTGAAATGTAAGGGTCTGCCCAAAATATGGACAGCAAACGGATACCATCCATGTGCTGTCTGTTTCCTTTCTCAAAAACCTATACTTGCACACTCTCGTGCATATTTTTTCCAATTCCACCTCATTCTGAATTTTTTTCCAGCTTCCCTGTACATTGCACAGGATATTAAATGGTGCCATTGCAAATTACAATTTGTCCCACAAACAATAAGCCATCATGTGACTCTGTGAACCAAAAAATAAAAAAAATTATGGCTCTTGGAAGGTGGGGAGGAAAAAACAGATACTCAAAAAATGAAAATTTAAGGGATTAACGACTGTTCATTTAATAGAGTACAGTATATGGACAGCTCAAGTACATGAATGGCTCAAGCTATGATGTCCTATATGTATGGAGAGCGGTGCATGGTGGATAGGAATTTTGTCTTTACTCCTCACCCCCAATCCCTGGCAAATACTCTAAGTAGGTCAAGAAAAGATACTTACATGTAACTTAACTTTTCAGTGTATGCTAGATATGCTGATAGCATGTATGCAATATACAGTGTCATATGAGCTTTGCATCTGCTACTGCTGAAGGATCTGCAGTCACATGACCCTATCTGTGTAGGTCCTGAAGTCAGTGAGCATACCTGCAGAGCTCCACAGAGTAGTGTGAGCTGTTCTGGGTACGTCTCTGGAGACTGGTCTGGGGTTGTATTTCATTTTGGATCTTTAGCTATTTTTGTGGTCTGTACTTACTATGGGGTTTGGGGTATGTAGTTATTCAGCTGTGCTTATTTTATTATATTCTGTGTCATGCATTTCTTATGGGGTCTGTAGTTATTTTTGGGTTCTTTTTTTATTCCTGATCTGGTCTGAGGTACGTATTCATTCTGGAGTCTGTATTTATCCAGGGGTTTATCCTGGTATCTGAATTTAGGGTTAGCCCAGTGTACAAAACAAATACTCTTTACCTCTACTTTCACATAGATTGTAAGCTTTTGGGACCATCACTCCTCTGGAAATGTTTAGTTTGTTATGCTGTAATGTCTACTAGGCTGCAGTTTACAACACAACCCCCGGGTGGTTTCACATAGACATATATAGCCCCTCATTTTGTGACACAATATTGAATATATATTGAAATCGTGTAGTCTTGAAAAGCTGGTCATCTTGTTGCACACATATCTGGACATGTCCAGCCAAAAGTACAGGTAAGGAAAGACTCATCTTTATTTTTACTTGCACTTTATCTATAGTCAATGCCGTAGTGCTCTTATGTTTTACTACTGGCTGGATATGAATGAAATGAATGGCTTTGTCCTTTAATATTATATCCGAGTCTTACGGTAATAGTGTATCTGACTAGGGGCAGAGTACAAATTACATACAGTAACTTACTATTAAACAGTCTGTTCTTTGCTGATGAACTGGAAATTCTGCATATTATGTAAAAAGTTTCATTTAATGGTTATAATGTGAAAATGAGTCTCCAACAATATCCAGATCTAGTCGGTAAGCTATTTAATTTCAGATAGACTTAATATTCCCCCCAGAGGCCATTATCATGAAAGAGTTATAAAAGGCTATAAAACAATTTGGATATGGCCTGAAGTAGAATTGTACTCTATTATGCAAGAGTAGATTAAGAAAATATTTTGGTTGCTGGGAAGAATGGCCTATTAGACTGAGTCATGAAGGTTCTTATGTATTGTTACAAAAAAGATCAGTCAGTTGTGGATTACGGATTAGTGACATACTGTGCCCATAGACCTCTCTGATATATCTCCGCGTGCCTCCAATTCTATATACAAATACAGCTGATGGTAATAATGTACAGATGTCTTTCACGTGCTGCTCCTCTTCTCCTCTGATAGGGTTAATTCTCTGTCTTTCTCCGCCATTTTGTGTCTGTCCTCCATTTTGGAATTATTCACTTATATAACTGCACAAGTTATTAATAATAAGCCAGAACAAAGAAGGGTCCAGGAGACATGCCCGAGCTTGTCATGGAAAATGTATACATGAGTCTCTTATCTACTCATGGGACCCCTCTAAAATCATCCAGCTAGCACATTCTTCACGCTTGTCGCACAAGATGTTTATCTGTATCACAAGATGTTTATATATATATTGTATAACGGTAATTGAAATCTATAAATCTTGTAATGATTTGGCATGTAGCTAGAAAAACCCTATATAAGCTGAGCACTTCTAATAAACGATGGAACACACCCACTTGATACCCATACTCAATGGTGTACGTGTGATTGTCTTCTCCAGGCCTGCTAACTAATCTCTAATTAGAAACTCTGCAACGTACTTGGGAACCTTTGCTGTCCCTAACACCTCCAGGCTTTGTCAGTGAAACTGCAGCTGCATCTCCCCCCTTCCTGCTGTAACACCTCCACCTCAAATACTAAATGTTCACTGCATGCCACCCCAACTGTACCGGATTCAGTGGGATAATCCCAAATTTTGGGTGCTGTCCCACTGTCCCAGCCGGTGGATTGTATGTCCTGTTAGATGAAGTTGAGTACAATGGAGAAGCAGATAGATGTCTCCATGCTCCCTGTGTCACCATGCGGCCCGTGTCTGTCCTGGAGGTAGCTTATAGTATAATTTTGTACCGTGTTAGCCATAGAAAGTAGTGGAAGAGTGAAGAAATCAGGCGATACCTTTTAGAGGCTAACTGAGTATATTCGATAGTGAGCTTTCGAGAGTGCTAGCTCTCTTCTTCAGACATGGTGTTATACAAGAAACTGAAAATGCACACTCTATATATATATACAAGACATGGATCTTCAAAAGGATCTTGAAATAACAAATTGCAATATACGTAGAGAAGTTATTTACAACAGGTCAGGAAATAAACAGTCCGTAAAATTTGTGGTGCGTGACAGAGGGATCTGTTATCTGTTTGCTATCAGGAGGTGATTTGTGACCGTTACAGTTCATACATAGTGTGACATGAAGCTGGCATGAATATTAAGTCCAAATTGCAGAGTTTGAAATTTTTGCATTAGCTTATATTCCCATTCTTTCCTCTCCTCCTGCGTCTTAAAATGTCCCAATAAAACCACAACCCGCAAATCTTCAATAGAGTGGTCTTCTCTGGAGAAATGTGCGGCCACTGGGAGATCGATTCTGCTGTTATTAATATTGGATCTGTGTGAGTTAATGCACTGACTAAGTCTCTGCCCTGTTTCCCCCACATAGAGGCCTGTGGTGGGACATGTTTGCCTGTTTGCTTCCTGGATATTTACAGACTGTTTATTTCCTGACCTGTTGTAAATAACTTCTCTACGTAAATATTGCATTTTGTTATTCCAAGATCCTTTGAAGATCCATGTCTTGTGTGTGTATACATAGTGTGAATTTTCAGTTTCTTGTATTACACCATGTCTGAAGAAGAGAGCTAGCTCTCTCGAAAGCTTACTATCAAATATACTCAGTTAGCCTCTAAAAGGTATCGCCTGATTTCTTCACTCTTGCACTGGCGGTAGCTTAGTAGCACGCAGGGGCCATGTAGTGACTAGAGATGGGTGATCGTTTTATAACAAAGTGGATTTGACCCGAAGATTCCAAATTGTTATTTTTTTAACGAAACCACTCAATTTGTGATTAATCTTGGATGAACTAAAATGGCCTTCGTGACATGCATTGCAGTAAATTATTATACTCTGAGGTCTCTTCATATTTCAGAGTATAATAAGTGGAGGCCCAGGGCAGGTGACAAAAATAAAAAACATTTATACTCACCTTCCCTCACCTCTTTTGGGCCTTCTTGCGGCATCTGGCACTCTGTCTCTCTCCTGTGACATCATGCACCCAGGGTCACCTCTGAGGCCTGTGATTGGGCCACAGTGGTGACATGGGCGTGCTGAATGTTGTGATATTATGTGTTCTCATGTCTCTGCTAAGGTCCAATCACAGGCTTTAGCGGTTACCCTGGGTGCATGATGTCACCGAGGAGGCCCAAAAGAGGTAACAGAAGGTGAGTATAAATGTTTTTTATTGTTTACACCTCCCCTGGGCCTCTACCTATTGTACTCTGGGGTCCGAAGATCTCCCCAACTCTAATAGTGACATCACTATTTTGCTCCATTCTGCCACTTGGCAGAGACAGAAGTGGATTCTGGGGGGAACCATGACAAGGCGAGTATTACATTTTTGTTGTTGGAGCCACAATGAGGGGGCATTGCTTGTACTGTGGGGGGCCACAATGAGGGGGATATTATATATTGGGGACTACATGGAAACACTATACTGTAGTTGCCACAAAGAGGGGGACATTATAATGTGGGGCTATAAGGAGATATTATGTGAGTTCACAAGGGGGACAATATACCATGTTGGGGCCACTGGGTTCTGCACCTCATTTGTCACCTTCTGCATATATCGGCCCACACCTCGACCCGACATTTTTATTATAACTCACAACAGTTATTAATCTGTAAATTTCAATATGTCTGCCTGCAGTCACTAAATGGGAAATGTCATTGCTTATTTTCAGTGACAGGTGAAAACCTGGCCCGGTCATATGAGGATCACAGAGGATTCAGGCTTGTTAGAGTTAAACCTGCATCCGTCACACATAGATGTTCATTCCGAAGACACTAGATGGCGCCCTTGCTTACAAATTAGACCCATAGCCAATAATGAGCAGCGACATTTCTATTTTCCCGAGACAGTTTTTCGGATTATTTATAGGACAATGTAGCGCCGCTTATCTCTGTATAATCGTCCTCTCTGACATCCCAATCTGAGGCTTATTCATATACTTACATTTCCATGTATTGTATATTATAGCGATATATTATGGATGGTAATGACAGATTTTTGCTCGGTTTATTCAATAAAGCTTTAATAACTCAATTTTTACAAAAAAAATACAATTTTGTGTTCTGTACATTGAGCTTGTATGTATAAGATACATCTTCACACTATGTATACAGTAGTATTTGCAGTTTGTAGGTATCTTACAATGATCGGCTATCATACCTTATGTAGATAACGTATATGGCTTCGTCTAGATAAGCATCAATATAACTTGGGGGGGGTCACTATATAATTTGTACGACTATAGTTATCCTACATGATGGAGGTCATCACATTCCCGCGGTCTCATAGAAATAATATGGTGGTTACAATTACGTAAAATAGATATGGTACGGTATGTGTGTACTAGGTGAAGAGAAAGCGTTTGAGGATGGGTACCAGAGTAGATAACTCAAGGTTAGCGCCAATTCAGATGTCAGTTTGTTCGACCAACAGCTATTCCTGCGTATAACAGTTTACACCTGCATGCTGGGCTGGGCTGGTAGGTAGAGTGAAGTACCAGACGCCTCAGGTAGCGACTAATCTCTCTTCAAACATCTTTTCCGACATCTGCTGTTGAGAGACAGTTGTCACACCTCCATACGCAATAGATGTTTGGCTGTTCCCCTCGAAATTGACGGGATATAGTGACATCTAATGTGTATAGCTACGGCTCCAAAGATTACCTCAACCATTGTATTGCCTCCATGTCTCCCTCTAGGAATGGCCATTGCAAAAATTTCAAAGACTTTTTGTGGTCATAACGTGGCTTGTGACTTTCTACAGACAAACAATGAGTTGGCTTTGGATATCCCAAGATCTCATTAAGCATAGGGCCAGGGGTTCAAGTAGGAGATACCAAAATCATCATGAACCCCCCGGCGCTGTGCTTAGTCCTGGCTGCTGGCGACGACAATTGGTGACACTAAGACCACTAAGACCTAATTCACACGACCATTCAAGTTTTTAAGTTTTAAATGCCTGTGAAAAACGGACGTATTGGTCTGTTTTCAAGGGGGCGTCAAAACAGATTGTCACCCAAGTGATGACCTTTAAAAACAGACCCTTTGGGGCAGATTTATCAAGATCTTTGGTTTCCATGCAAGTCTTGATAATCCTTGCACCAGTGCGCCTCATTTATAACAAGGTGCAGACTCATCATCTGGCATCCAGCTGTCCATGGTCGGCCATTATTTTCTTTAAACATGAGAGTCTAGTCACCATCCTCTAATCTAAATGTATGGTAGGAGCAGGACCATACGAGTAAGAGTAGGACCAGATTAATGGTCCTCATGAGATAGTACCATCTATAGGATTCTAGTCACCACTATCTGGTCCTTCACTTACTCATATGGTCCTGCTCCTACCATATGTTTATGTTAGATAGTGGTTACTAGAATCCTATACATGGTACTATCTAACCTAAACATATGGTAGGAGCAGGACCATATGAGTAAGTGTAGGACCAGATTAATGGTCCTCATGAGATGGCACCATCTATAGGATTCTTGCACTTCGCCCCAGTCTTGTTATTGCTGTTCTCTACCTTAATTGACTGTTTGGGGCTTCCTGTAGCTGTGGAAACTGTGAGCAGGTCCATCATGGATGAGTTTCTTCTGGAAGGACATGTAAAATAAGCAACGGTCTTTCCACTCACTAAGGCGATATGTACACGACTGTGTGCGTGTTGCTAGGCCATGATTAAATGGCATGGTGGCGGCACATGGATGACATCCATGTGCAGCCCCATTCATTGAGGCCAGTGAGCATAGTCCGCAAAACGGACAGGAATAGGACCTGTCCTGAGTTTTGCTCCCAACTCACAGCCCCATACATCGAACCGTGAAAATATACTGTCATGTGTATGGGGCCATAGAAATGAATAGGTTAGTATGCTAGCCGGGAAAAACACAGCTAGAACACTGACTGTGCATATGAAGGCTAACTCCGTGAAAAGAGAAGAGCGACTTGTTACAGGAGACAGTGAGGTGAGCGTGGGTTTATTCGCACCATCCAAAAGATGAGGTTCCCCATCAGAAGACAGGTCAGTATGGTGAGCTAAGGCAGCGAATATGCCAGGAGGAGCGTTGCCAGGCCTAGTGTTCCACTATGATCTTTTGGGGTCAATAGATAATCTTTCTCCAAGTTTTCGAATAAGTTCTGCAAGATCCTCAGTGTTGTGAGTCTTTTCTTCAAGCAGCTCATAGCGGAGACTTGAAATATCTTGTTTTATTTCCTTCAGTTCACCTGTAAAAAACAATGACGTGAATTCTGAGTTCTGCCAATACAGACCAAAAGTTCATTTTCTATGATACATACATACATCAGCCATAAGATTAAAACCACGTATTGTATAACCCCTTCGACCTACCAAAGCAGGTCTGATCTGGTGGACTCCACAAAACCTCTGAAGATGCCCTGTGGTATCTCTCTCAGCAGATCCTTTAGCTGGGTTTTCCAGGCTAAATAATGGATAACCTATCCTTAGGACAGGTCATCAGTGAAAGATCGGCAGAGATGGGTTGTGATGGGAAGAAGAAGTTGTCATGGTGTCCAGGGCCGGATATAGAAGAAAATCTGTAAGCCATTGGTTATAAATTCTATGGTCTGCAGAGCGCCTGGGTAGAATTGGTGTCTTTCACTACAGTATATGGCCACTGTATGGTGGTACTTTGTATAGTGGCTTTTATTTAGCACCAGTATGGTGGTATCATTTTATCACTATATGGTGGTAATACGTGGTTATGATCTGGAATATTATTGGTAATAATACACTGCTTTATACAGTATGGCAATAATAGTTATCCCTAGCATAGTGGTATAATATCCTAACTATATGACTTACTATTGTATTGTACTGTATATACAGTACAGACCAAAAGTTTGGACACACCTTCTCATTCCAAGAATTTTCTGTATTTTCATGACTATAAAAATTGTAGATTCACACTGAAGGCATCAAAACTATGAATTAACACATGTGGAATTATATACTTAACAAAAAAGTGTGAAACAACTGAAAATATGTCTTATATTCTAGGTTCTTCAAAGTAGCCACCTTTTGCTTTGATTACTGCTTTGCTCACTCTTTGGCAGATGCTGTGGTAACCATGCTGGTTCAGTATTCCTTCCATTTTGAATAAATCCCCAACAGTGTCCCCAGCAAAGCACCCCCACACCATCACACCTCCTCCTCCATGCTTCACGGTAGGAACCAGGCATGTAGAGTCCATTCGTTCACCTTTTTTGCGTTGCACAAAGACACGATGGTTGGAACCAAAGATCTCACATTTGGACTCATCAGACCAAAGCACAGATTTCCACAGGTCTAATGTCCATTCCTTGTGTTCTTTAGCCCAAACAAGTCTCTTGTGCTTGTTGCCTGTCCTTAGCAGTGGTTTCCTAGCAGCTATTTTACCATGAAGGCCTGCTGCACACAGTCTCCTCTTAACAGTTGTTGTAGAGATGTGTCTGCTGCTAGAACTCTGTGTGGCATTGACCTGGTCTCTAATCTGAGCTGCTGTTAACCTGCGATTTCTGATACTGGTGACTCGGATGAACTTATCCTCCGCAGCAGAGGTGACTCTTGGTCTTCCTTTACTGGGGCGGTCCTCATGTGAGCCAGTTTCTTTGTAGCGCTTGATGGTTTTGGCCACTGCACTTGGGGACACTTTCAAAGTTTTCCCAATTTTTCGGACTGACTGATCTTCATTTCTTAAAGTAATGATGGCCACTTGTTTTTCTTTACTTAGCTGCTTTTTTCTTGCCATAATACAAATTCTAACACTCCATTCAGTAGGACTATCAGCTGTGTATACACCTGACTTCTGAACAACACAACTGATGGTCCCAACCCCATTTATAAGGCAAGAAATCCCACTTATTAAACCTGACAGGGCACACCTGTGAAGTGAAAACCATTTCAGGTGACTACCTCTTGAAGCTCATCAAGAGGATGTCAAGAGTGTGCAAAGCAGTAATCAAAGCAAAAGGTGGCTACTTTGAAGAACCTAGAATATAAGACATATTTTCAGTTGTTTCACACTTTTTTGTGAAGTATATAATTCCACATGTGTTAATTCATAGTTTTGATGCCTTCAGTGTGAATCTACAATTTTTATAGTCATGAAAATACAGAAAACTCTTGGAATGAGAAGGTGTGTCCAAACTTTTGGTCTGTATATATATATATATATATATATATATATATATATATATATATATATATATATATATATATATATATATATATATATATATATATATATATATATATATATATATATATATATATATATATATATATATATATATATATATATATATATATATAGTGGTATATATATATATATATGATTTTAGGGGAATATATATCTTTTTAGACTATCACAACACCACTGGAGCCCACGTATCCAAGCAATATGGTGGATATAATGCCCAGGGGCCTCCAAAAATCGCGTCACTCTGGGCCTGGAATATGGCTAAACAGATGTGGACAGTATATACTAGGGATAAATGAATCAACACACCTCAAACTGGATATGAGCTGAATTATTCAAAGGTTTTGGTTAGGGTTCATCACCCATGAAACACTATTATATTCTGGGGTCCCCTCTTCTGACTTATTCCTGACATCACACACCCCAGGAACACCGCTGGGTTAAAGCGTCCTGACATTGAGTGATGTCAGTCAGAGGCTGGGAGAGGACACTGGGGGACTGTCACACCCCACAAGGATACCCAGGAGGGGTGAAACACCTCTTTGTTTTTTTACTCGCCTCCCCTGGGCCTTCACTTGATTCCACGCTCATAAAACCCCAGAATTTATAATAGCAGCTCCGAATTGTGGCAAACAAGTTCGGCCAAAAACAAACCACAAGACTAACCCTCACAAATATTCATTGAAACGAATCTTGTGATGTTTGGCCATCTGTAGTATATACATATATACAAATATATATATCAGCCAACTTACCTTCATTGACTTCATCGCTCTCCTTGTCGACCTGAGCTTTCAGCACGTACCGTTTGATAAGACGCTTCATTATTTTCTGTAAGGAAGAAAAAATGTTAATAAAATTGATGCAGACCCCCATAATCTGACCTTTGCCAATCCCTTAGAGACTGATCTAACTGTAGCACCAACAATTCTAGATTCTCCATAGGGCTGCAGGTACATTTACTATGTAAATAAAGTTAGCTCTGCTACATCTACATTTTCTGGACTGTAATTTTTCCAGTCCAGACCACGGGATCTATTTTCCAGGGGTCGTCTCATTCATATGAGTGGAGAGCTGTTCTTGTGGACTTAGGTGTTCCATTTATTACATGCCTCATGTGAATGGGTGCCCTATAATAGCACTGTGCCCCGCAATAAGAAACGCAAAACCAGCCCTTAGCCAGCAGCCTTGAGCACTACTGCCCCCATCCCTCCATCATTGCAGTGGATAAATGACTTCTCGAAGGGCTTGTGTTTGCACAGAGCAGCAGCCAATCTGAACGGGCAGCGCTGCAGTATAAAGCATGGGGGAGCAGCACTCTGAATCTACGATGACACAGGAGGTAGCGGCTTAAACCCAGTATAATAGGACCAGACGACTTACCTGATACCTGGTGGGTGGGTGACTTATGTTGTTTAAGTTGCCATCCTCAGAACTTCTTATACTCGAGTGTTTACTGTGGCCAAGCTGCAATTTAACAAAACCATATAAAATTAATATTATTGCATAGAATACACATTACATAAGGCAAATCATACAACATAGACTATTATATCTAATACCAGGGCCTATAGCTCTAGGGGGGCATAGGTCACAGTCAAATCCAAGGCCTGGAAGAGGAAGAGGAGGAACTGTCAGTCCGATGAATACGCATCGCCATGATGGACAGGACTCATGGCTGCTGCTTCATACTACAGCTGGAGCAGTCAGGTACTTCCTCCCTTCCATCACTGGGTGGCAGTCACACACCACTGCTGAGTTATACATTGTACATTTCTATTCAGCTGTCAACCTCTTGATAAATGACAATAATGAAGAATATTCATTTATTCAATCACTTTGCCTGTCTGCACAATAATATTATCAGTAATTACTGTCCGTGACATTATCCAATCCTCCGTCACAGCGACCACAAAGGACTGTATCTGTAATACGCCACTGCTAAATAACTACGTGAGTCCTCATTAATAGAAGCTACTTACATACACATGAATAGTAATATATCCGAGTAACACCCAACATCATATACACGCACACTATACACTCATTGACAAAAAAATATGTCTCAGGCAGATATGTAAATCATTACAGCTGTGGTCTGGTTAGATACTGGGGCTTGCCACAAGAGGGCGTGAAAGTGATTCCCAGCTGCCCTATAAAAAGGCTCTCAGAGGCTATTTTTGGGTAGTGTACCTTAGAATGAGAGATGGTTAACAATAAGACATTCCTTGACAAAACACTTGAAGACATTTTGGGTCTGTTGACAGACTTTGGGATAGTGCAAATCATTGGACTAAGAGAATCAGGATGGTCATTTCAACAAATTGCCTGCCGTTCTGACCTAGCTGTTGGGTGTTGTGAGCTGTGGTTATGTGAGGGCACACACAGAGAACAGACTCTGGGCGGCCCAGACAGACCACCAGTATAGAGGATCATTTGATCTGCCGACAAGAACGAGCAGCTCCTACGGTTTCCTTGTCCACCATTCTGACACAGGGGGCGCCTTCATTACACACCCCTTCTTTATTAATGAATCCAGGTTGTGTTCAGGCTACGGTAATAGTTGGATGAAAGTATGGAGGCCTCGCAGTGAGCGCTTCAATCCTTCCTTTGCTGTGCAGTGACACTCTGCCTCAACTACTGGTGTGATGATCTGCGGAGCCATCACATACGACAGTCAATCACCCCTAGTAGTGATATGAGGGGCACTAACAGCTCATGGCCCGGCAACACATCCTGTGGCGATATGTGTCGCCTCTCATGTCAGGGTGAACAGCTGGCATTTTTCAGCAGGATAATGCTCGCCCACACACAGCAAGGCTCTACCAGGAATATCTGCGCCAGATTGCAGCATTTCCTTGGGACCTTTGGAACGCCAGAATCGGCAACCTACAATCAGGATGGATCTACAGGCCCAGCTGCAACATCTGTGGGTAAATGTATCACCGGATACCATACAGAACCTGTATACCTCCATGCCCAACCGTATCTCATCTTGTATCCAAGCTAGGTGGCCCAACAGGGTACTAGAGCCTCTGCCCAACTGTACAGGTTTCCCCAATAACCTTCTCTTTTGGATGTAATATTGTAATCACTTACATATATCATATATCACATATATTATATATATCATTATTACCATCACACTGAGAAAGTTTCATTCCATTCCAACAACTCCTTGGTGCAATATTTTTTAAGTAAGTGTACTTTTATGGAATTCCAACCGATCCTAAGAATGAAGGGGTCACAGTCTAGTACTACTTGCAGAAATGGAAGAGAGCGTCCATTTCCAGATGTATCCTTAGCTATAGAGGTAGATGCTTGATATATTTCTGACCACTGGGTGGAGGTCACAGATCACTTTATATACTGGTTGTATTTCTGCACTGAGCAGGCTAGTGTGTACTGGACCGCATAGACGTTTGTGTTGTATTCAGCTCCATTTAGATGGGTTTTCTGATTTATTGCAGGCAGCCCCTTACCAATGAGCGTGCCATCATATATCACAATGCAGGAGCGATCACAGGAGCAATGCAGGAGCTGATGACATGGACCGCCACATTGGTAATGTCCAGGGGCGTAAATACCAGGGTAGCTGCGGGAGCGGCTGCCACAGGGCCTGGGGCATTAGTGGGCCTGGCGGGCCCCTGATGGTTTTTTTTTGGTTTTTTTTTTAAAGGTTTTTTTTTAAGGTAACGAACCCTATTTACTTACTGATCCTCGCTCCTGCTCATGGCTGTCTGCGCTTCCCATTCTGAGCAGGAGAGAGGATTGGTAGGTAAGGTTGCAGGCCACGAACACCACGAACACTGCTATCATTATACTCTGGGGTCTTTTCAGACCCCAGAGTATAATGATCGGAAGCCCAGGGGAGGTGAGGGAACATAAAAAACAACGTTACTTACCTCTCCTGTGCTCCGGCAGGCTTCGAACCTCCTTGGTGACATCCCAGATGTCAGCCGACGTCATTATGCATCACAACGCCGGCCTTGAAGTCTCGTCCAACATTGAAGAAGCGGGGAGTGCCAGGGAGAGGTAAGTAACACAGTTTTTTTATGTTTGTATCCTCCCCTGGGTCTCCGATCATTATACTCTGGGGTCTGAAAAGACCGCAGAGTATAATAATTGTTCATGGGTGGTCCACAATGGGGCATAATACTGCGTGCATGGGCCACTATGGGGCATAATACTGTGTGCAGGGGCCACTATGGGGCATAATACTGTGTGCAGGGGCCACTATGGGGCATAATACTGTGTGCAGGGGCCACTATGGGGCATAAGGGGTACTGTGTGCAGGGGCCACTATGGGGCATAATACTGTGTGCAGGGGCCACTATGGGGCATAATACTGTGTGCAGGGGCGACTATGGGGCGTAATACGTGTGTGCAGGGACCACTATGGGGCATAATACTGTGTGCAGGTATGAGGGGTATGCGGTTTGTGCAGGGAGGGGGGTGCCAGGGGCGCAGTTGCTGGGGCACCATGTCAAATGTTCGCCCAGCCATTCCTAGTTACGCCACTGGTAATGTCTATAGAGCATATTACATATATACATTGTTGCTATGCCTTATTTTATGTTGGTGCACAGTAGGGTCTACTAACCAAGCAGGTGGTAACACTGCATGACATACAGCACACAGAGACCCCGCCCACTCAGAAACCTCACTGTTACCATCTACTTGGCTAGTAGACCCTAATTTGCATCAACATTAACAGGGCTTATATCTTTGGAATGGTTGAACAGATTTGGATAAATAAAATACCAAAATGCTCAGGGTGACAGCGCCGACCAGATGATCATTGCCATTGGGCTTTGCAGACCTTGTTACAGGTCCTCTTTAGAGTACGGTCATACATAGCAATTTGCTGTGGATTCGGGGTGGATTCTACCCTGAATCGGCCTCTTATTGTTTACAGAGATCACAGCAGGATGCTAAAATCTGCGGAATTCCTCTTCATTTTCCACCATGTGAAAGTACCCTTAAATGAACATGTATTATTATTATAGCCTAAGGTTGTATTCAGACAGGCTGTAATGTCTAATGGCCCCAATTTACAGCCTCATAGATCCCTACAAAGCTACTAGTTCAGTTCAATGAATTTGTGGCCATAATACAGATGCTAAAATGCGGACGTGGTGGTTTGTTGTTATAAAATTTACAGTATGTCACCATACTTTCTGTTTTTGGATGAACCACACATTTCTGATTCTCTCTTTAACCCCTTCCCAACATCCACCAAAATATATAAATTTTTAAAATATTTTAAAACTATATAAAAATTCAAATCAAACCCTTTTTCCTATATCACCTATATAAGCATGAAAATATTCAACATCCCTACGTCCGAAAACACCCTTACTATAAAATATAAGAATAATTATTCCATACAGTGAATACCGTAGTGGAAAAAAAAAATTCAAAATATCTGTTTTGTTGCCATTTCACTTCCCCCCCAAAATGTCAGACGCTCCCTAAGGCTACGACCCCACTTTGCAGAAACGCAGTTTTTTTGTTGCAGATTTTGCTGCGATTTTTTGAGCCAAAGCCAAGAATGGCTACAAAAGGAATGGGAAATATATAGTTAGCTCTTATACTTCTATCTTCTGCTCAATCCACTCCTGGCTTTGGCTCAAAAAACCGCAACAAAATCTGCAACAAAAAAATCTGCATTTCCGCAACGTGGGGCCTCAGCCTAAAATGGTATCAATAAAAACTACAACTTGCGCCAAAAAAAAAAAAGACATCTTACATAGTTCTGTACACAGAAATATAAAAAAGTTCCGGATGTCTGAATATAGTGGCTCAAAAATTTTTTGTATTTTTCAAGTTTTAAATTTCTGTAAAGCTATTAAAATATAAAAACTACAAAAAATTTGGTATAGCCCTGATCATACCAACCTGCGGAATATAGGTAACATATTCTTACCACACAGTGAATGCTGTAAACACAAAACCCATATGAAAATGCTGACGTTTTTTTTTTTTTTTTTGTAATTCCACCCCGATCTGAATTTTTTTTTAGCTTTCCTATTTTCAAAGTTTTGAATTTTTTCAAGGTATTAAAACATATCAAAACTATATAAATTAGGTATCACAGCGATCGTACTGTCCCACAGAATATACCTAATGTGTCATTTCTTCTGCATAGTGAACGCTGTAAAAAGGAAACCTGTAAGAAAATGACGCAATTGCGTTTTTTTCTCTAATTTCACCCCAATCTGAATTTTTTTCCAGTTTCCCAGTATATTGTACAGAATATTTAAATACTACCATTATAAAGTACAAATTTTCCCACAAAAAATAAGCTCTATCTGTAAAGGTAAGGCATTTGGAAGGCCTGGGAGTCAAAAACAAAAATGTAAAAATAAAAAATGGCATTGGGAGGAAGAGGTTAAGGATGGCATAGTCTTTAGTGATACTTCATGTAGAACCTTTATCTGCAGTCCTATGTAAAACTGCAGATATCATTATGCTGCTGCTTGAGCTCTGCTACATCTGACAAACATGGCTCCTTACATTACCCTGAGGATATATAACACTACATAGACAGACAATGGTGACAGATTCTCCGCACCTCATTTCCATTGCTGCATTTACCGAGATTGAGCCAAATGAAATCTTTTCTAGCCCGTCCACACAAGCCCTGAGATTCCGCTATGATGTGCACTATAGACGGAGACTCCTTTGTTGTGTAATTTACGGTATTATAATACTCCTCTTTTCACGCACCGCTGCAGGTTCATCATAATCAGCTCTCGGGCAGCTGTCACATACAAGTCCCACTATGTGCACAGAGCGGGGACACTGCTAATAAACCTGACCGTCAGCTGAATACCTATGTGCACAGCGCTCTCATCTCCCATGCAGAAAGCAATTTGTACTTGGCTTCAGATATGTAGTTAAATATTTACATTGCCGTCATTGTGCTTCGGGCTCTTTGTGTAGCCACAATATTCATTTATTCATAATCTGGTCTGTATATGACCACCATGGCTTTTTATCACTTCCTTTGTTGCCTCTGGGTTTTTGTGGCTGCTTCAAAGAAGTATAACAAAAATTTAAGACTGAGGAACGCAGCTTTTTTTGTTGCAGATTTTGCTGCGTTTTTTTGAGCCAAAGCCAAGAATGGCGACAAAAGGAATGGGAAATATATAGGAAGTTCTTATACTTCTACTTTCTGCTCAATCCACTCCTGGCTTTGGCTCAAAAACCGCAACAAAATCTGCAACAAAAAAAGCAGCGTTTCCGCAACGTGGGGCCGCAGCCTAAAGTGGTTTTTCTGAGAGTGGCAGAAACAGCACCACTCTTGTCCACAGGTTGTGTCTGGTATTGCACCTCAGCCTCATTTACTTGAAGGGGTAATAAGGTGTAATACCAGACAAAGCCTATAGATAAGGTCAAATGGGGGGGTGTTTTATTCAGGTTCATCCAAAGCCGCAGGTCCAACTAATAGTGCAGCCGGAGAGAATAGAGAGGTGGTCACATGACTTTCTCCATCCCCAGCAGTGCTAAATCCTCACTGCTCCCTTGTGCACCCTTTGCTTGGCTTTATTTTACTAGCTGCTCTTTGTATCACTGTTAGTTACATGCAAGGAGTCAGTGGACAAACTACATTTCCCATGATTCATCTGCCTGCTCTCACTCTGTGTACCCTTCCCTTTTTCACTCTCCCCTGTGTGCAAATTCCTGCTACAGTGTCTGTCTTGTGTCACAGTGTCTATCTTGTGTCTCACTTCTTCAGTCCCTGCAGCATCGCTCTCCTCTGCATATCTGACCAGGCAATAAATAACTCCCATGAGTGGCTTCAAGGGGCAAGGTAGTAACGTGCTGCTGTGACGTTTTGTTTGCTGGCTGAGCTGATCACAGGGAGGGGTAGTGAGCTTGTAAACTAAACGCTAAAGCAGTGGTTAAGGACCTGACAATAAATCAGATAAATGGTGCCAAACTATTAGGAAGTGTTTTGTATTAATGTATTCTGTTATGTGGCCCTTATTTTTTAAAAACCGGGATAACCCCTTTAACTGTATTTTGAAGTTCTATAGAAGCAAATAGAGAGAGAAAAATGCATGGCCACCTCTCTATGCATTACTGCCAGCCTACCTGTTGGGGGTCCTGCACAGCATTTATCCTCTACAGTAATTATTAAGGGGCATAGGGTTGCAGTGCAGTTTACACCCCCAATGCACCAGGGGGCGATGTTTCTACTGTGGCGTGCTAGATAAAAAAGCACTGGAGACTGGAAGAAACCTGTGGGAAGTCCCAGACTCGAGATGTGTACAATGGCATCTCGGTTCCTGTGTGTTATCCCCGTGCTTCCTAGAGCCACCTACTTGAAATTTAAACTGTGAGCCCCATTGGGGACAGGGGCTATGAGTGATGACTCTCTGTACAGCGCTGTGGAATATGTTGGTGCTATATAAATAAATAAAATAGAAAGAAGATAGAAATGGTAGAGTGTACATTGAATATACCTCAACAGAGGGCGATAGTGAGCAGCGGAAAAAAAAAGAAAGATGCCACCAATATAAAAAAAAAAAAAAATTTGAACATCACGATGGGGGGAACAATTTGGAATAAACAAAAAACCTATTTCAATATGGATTACCGTTCAGTTCTGTACTACGGATGCTAAATCAGTATTGATCGGCACCGCTCGGGTATGACGGACATCCTGGCGGCTGCTCGTGACCTTGTTTAAAACATATCATTGTCTTAGCGCTATAAATTGTATCTTATTCAATCCCGTCATTAAAAGAGGCGGCTGCAAAGATTGTATCACCATTGTATCACTTATGAGCCTAGCAAGAGGCAATGGCTTCTTAAGGAAATCTTTGGCAGCCTAGGTAAGATTATAGAGACTGATCAATGGAAGATTATTAATGTAATGGGGGATGTCCAGGCTGTATGTTATTGTAGACGCTGATAGATTGAAAACAATGCAACACGTATCTTATATCCGATGTTGTAGGACCATAGAGGATATCAATAATGGTACATTGCAAAATTTTGTAAGAATCGCCTCCTCCGCATACACCATAGCACTTGCGAATAAGGTACAGCAAGCATATGCAAATGATCCTATTTTCAGTCAATAAATCTTTCTTAGAAAATTTTATGTTGTGCAGTTCCTCTGTTATTCCTCCTGGTAGTGTATAACTAGAATGACAACTGGGTGTGACTATTACTTTTCTAAATTGGTGCATCCTTATATACTCTGACATTGCCAGCCCTGGTTGGACAGCATTAAACAGTGTAGGGACACATCCTATTGGAGCAGGGTGCTCTTCTTAAAGGGCTACACACAGAGTACAGTCATGGCCAAAAGTTTTGAGAATGACACAAATATTATATTTTCACATGATCTGCTGCCCTCTGGTTTTTATGTGTGTTTGTCAGATGTTTTTATCACATACAGAAATATAATTGCATTCATATTATGAGTAACAGAAGCTTATATTGACAGTTAGAATGAGTTAATGCAACAAGTCAATATTTGCAGTGTTGACCCTTCTTCTTCAGGACCTCTGCAATTCTCCCTGGCATGCTCTCAATCAACTTCTGGACCAAATCCTGACTGATAGCAGTCCATTCTTGCAGAATCAATGCTTTAATTTTGGCTGAATTTGTTGGTTTTTGTTTGTCCACCCGTCTCTTGATGATTGACCACAAGTTCTCAATGGGATTAAGATCTGGGGAGTTTCCAGGCCATGGACCCAAAATCTCTATGTTTTGTTCCCTGAGCCATTTAGTTATCACCTTTGCTTTATGGCAAGGTGCTCCATCATGCTGGAAAAGGCATTGTTGAGCGCCAAACTGCTCTTGGACGGTTGGGAGAAGTTGCTCTTGGAGGACATTCTGGTACCATTCTTTATTCATGGCTGTGTTTTTAGGCAAGACTGTGAGAGAGCCGATTCCCTTGACTGAGAAGCAACCCCACACATGAATGGTTTCAGGATGCTTTACAGTTGGCATGAGACAAGACTGGTGGTAGCGCTCACCTCTTCTTCTCCGAATAAGCTGTTTTCCAGATGTTCCAAACAATCGAAAAGGGGATTCATCAGAGAAAATGACTTTCCCCCAATCCTCAGCAGTCCACTCCCTGTACCTTTTGCAGAATATCAGTCTGTCCCTGATGTTTTTTCTGGAGAGAAGTGGCTTCTTTGCTGCCCTCCTTGAGACCAGGCCTTGCTCCAAGAGTCTCCGCCTCACAGTGCGTGCAGATGCACTCACACCTGCCTGCTGCCATTCCTCAGCAAGCTCTGCACTGCTGGTAGCCCGATCCCGCAGCTGAAACACTTTTAAGAGACGGTCCTGCCGCTTGCTGGTCTTTCTTGGGCGCCCTGGAGCCTTTTTGGCACCAATGGAACCTCTCTCCTTGAAGTTCTTGACGATGCGATAGATTGTTGACTGAGGTGCAATCTTTCTAGCTGCAATACTCTTCCCAGTTAGGCCATTTTTGTGCAGTGCAATGATGACTGCACGTGTTTCTTTAGAGATAACCATGGTTAACAGAAGAGAAACAATGATGGCAAGCACCAGCCTCCTTTTAAAGTGTCCAGTGGTGTCATTCTTACTTAATCATGACAGATTGATCTCCAGCCCTGTCCTCATCAACACCCACACCTGTGTTAATGGAGCAATCACTGAAACGATGTTAGGTGGTCCTTTTAAGGCAGGGCTGCAATGATGTTGAAATGTGTTTTGGGGGATAAAGTTCATTTTCTAGGCAAATATTGACTTTGCAAGTAATTGCTGTTAAGCTGATCACTCTTTATAACATTCTGGAGTATAAGCAAATTGCCATTAGAAAAACTGAAGCAGTAGACTTTGTAAAAATTAATATTTGTATCATTCTCAAAACTTTTGGCCATGACTGTACATACAACAAAGGCCTCTGTACTTAAGTTGTACAAAGAGGAACAGATGTGTCTACCCTTAACTTAACTCAAATTTGGTTAAATACAGTACCGTAACATGCCAGCAAAAATCTCTTTAGGGCACAGGTCACACTGCTTATGGTGAAGCTGTATTTTATTGAAATAGTTGAGCCATTTTGGAAAAAAATCCATAGAATCAACCAACCAATTACAGAGCTTGTTGTTGGTTCGGAATGTTATTTTGTCACACAGAATTTCATTTTGTAAGACATAAAGAATTTAGTAAAGCCGCTAATACAAAACACATTGGGGCAGATTTATTAGGAATGGTGTAAGAAACACCAGTCATCATAAAGGCCCCGACTTGCGCTGAGCACGCCTGAATTATCACGAGGTCCCGACCCCTTAATAAATCAGGTGTGGAAGTCTACGCTAGTCAGGAACTGGAATACAACTCCTATATAAGGCTGAGGCCCCACATTGCGGAAACACAGCTTTTTTTGTTGCAGATTTTGCTGAGAAATATATAGGAAGCTCTTAGGCTGGGTTCACACCTGCGCATGTACTACGCTGGGGGATTCCGTTCCCCTCTCCGCATGAAAATTGCAGAGAGAAAAGAGCTGCAAGCAGCGGAAACTCAGCGGAAACCACATGGACACCATTATAGTCTATAGGGTCCGCCAGTTTCCTAAGGTAACCGCTTTTTTATGCAGATTAGGTTTCCGTTCGGGGGGTTCCCAAGCGGACCCCCCAAACAGAAACCCGAACACAGGTGTGAACCAGGACTTATACTACTAAATCCACTTCTGGTTTTGGCTCAAAAAAAAAAAAAAAAAAAACGCTGCAAAATCTACAACAAAAAAAGTTGCTTTCCCACAACGTGGGGCTCCACTTTCTCCCTCTCCACCCCATTCTCCGCTTCTCTCTGCCCACATTCGAAGAAAGTAAAGAGCGAGGCACAGACTGACGGACGTGGCACATCTTCGAGAATGGGTCTTGTGCCAAAGATGCTCCACAATATCGCAGATCTACACAACAAAACTGGCAGAGATGTGTCGATAAAATAAAATTGTCACAAAAATAATATTCTGTGCCACAAAATAAAATTGATTCTTTTGTTTTTGTGTAAACGAAAAATAAATTATTCACATAAATTGTGTATTTTTGTGTACTTTGTATTAATGTAATACATTTTGTGATTAGGACATATCATTACTATATTCAGTGATTACAAAATACACTGTGAGCAAATGGAGCCCCATAGAGATGGCTCAACTATTTCAGGCAGGGTTCACACCTGCGTCGGAGTGTCCGTTGGAGATTCCGTCGCAGAGACCGCTGAAAATCGGCGTTGAAATAAGTCCTGTAAATCGCAGCATGTCAATTATACCTATGGAAATGCCGGCGGTTTCTTTATAGGTATAATGGAAGCAGAAAGTCAACAGAGGAAACCTCTGCAGACTTTCTGTGAAAAGCACTGTGGGAAAAATTGCGATGCGTTTCCCGCAGCACTTTTTCACTCCGGCCCGCTACATGGGGGCTTAGCCTAAAGGACCTTTTTCCCTGCCACTTTCAGTTTCGATATGGTGGACACCCAGTGGACCCCATTATGGTCAATGGGGTCCACTGGGCTCAGTATGTAACCACTGTTGTAGTAGTCCGTCTCTCTGTTGTTCAGGTTTCACCGTAGCGCTAAGTTCACACTATCGGAGGACCAGAACAACGGATAGGCAGACTGCTACAACAAAGGTCACATAAGGAGCCTGATGGACCCCATTAATTATAATGGGGTCCATCAGGTGTCGTATCATTTAAGCTGAAATTTCTGGACAAAAAAGTCAAACTTGTAGGACTTTTTCATTGGAGTCTCCAAACAGAACGTAGCCTGAGCAGTGTGTCCTGTGCTGTAAAGAGTCCATCACACCTTGCACTAACGGACCGTACGACAAGACATGACAACTCATCTCCATGTAACTGGTATGAAGCAATAAAACAGTGTGAACCGAGAGCAAGGCAGGTGGTTTGGACTCCGCAACCAGAAATGAACGCACACGCGGAGTCAAGAAAAAATATATATTTACATAAGTTAATAAAGGCTAGTTAAAGGTAAAATGACAGGGCTAAAGACAAGCAAAATATACAAATAGCATGAACAATTTCAAGGCAAATTCTGCAATGGTTTCTACTTTACCTGTCCACCTGCAGTATGGACACTGAATGAACAATAACCAAAACACCCAACGACCCTGACTCACATTGGGTGCACCCCCTCCCCAGGGCCAGGTGGACCGCACAGCCGAGAAGCGCGCGGTGGGGCCCAAAGTCGGCCTCTTTATAGTGAAGCGCCCTCCCACGGTTATCAGGATCTTGGGAGAAATGAAGTCCCTTAACAGACAGGGAAACCAACTGAATGCAAGAACCAACAGCAGACCACCAGCACACGACAGTCCGCCGAACCAACACTGAGCTGGGATGGCCGGGAAGCAGGGCCGCCAGACGCAACAGCACGCGAGTCCACTGTGGACCAATACACAGCACAAGTCAGTCCACGATCAGCCACTGAGCACAGTTCCTCACGGGACCACTAGCCGTGTCCACACCTGTTCTCTGACCAAGATACAGCTAGCTGTACAGAAAAACCCACACCAGCAATACAACACTGCTAAGATGGCGCTGCGCCGTCACTCCGCTCTCGCCACACCTGTCTGCAGACAGGCAAGCTGACATAAAGGGGGGGCTCACCCAGCATCATGTCACAATTACAATGGCTGCTGTCTTAAAGGACAGTCACAGAATACATCAACATTAACAGTTATACAAACAAATGAAGCTTAAGCAACATTGGCTGTCTCTTACAACAGCTGTGTGCAAGGCCTTATCTGGAAATTAGTATTTGTGCTAGTTACAAGATAAGAATCTCTTTGTGTTCCTGCTAGGAATAAATTCTCAGCTGTAAAAAAAAAAAAAAAAAAAAAAAAAAAAATCAAAAGAACCAGAAACATATAAACTTGTGAAACTGGTACTTTAGTTCAGACAGAAAGAACTCAGTTATCAAAGTGCTCAGCGTGACCCCAGTAAATCGAGATACGGAGAACGGCAATCACGTCCATTTTCCTTTTGTTAAGAAGAGATACGATTTCCCGAAACTAAACAGGATCAAATTGTAGAAAACGTGAAACCCATGAAGGGGAACACAAGAGCCCTGATTTTAATTACACCGCTGAGAACAAATACAGCTGGCCCGCCACACGGCCATCAAACGTCATAGGCCCTCCACGCCGACGTGTCATTTCCTTCGGCCAACGCGGGGGTAAAGTTCAGCGTGGAGATAAGTTAAGTAATTACAGTCATTGTGCTCAATAGAGAAATGTTCTATAGAGATAAGGATTGATGGGATTAAAGCAAACACATCTGTAATGGGGATTCTGTATGCAACAAGAAAAGTGTGAACATTTTCCAAGAATTTCTTAGAGATGTAGGTGTGAAACTAATATTCTGCCAGGGCAAAGGATTGTGGGACAGAGTAGAGATGAGGGGGACAACAAGTGGTGGACTGCAGTACCAGGAGAGAGTGGTGTGCATAAAGCAGGGAGAGGGGGCCCCATAGCAAAGAACTAAATGGGCCCCCATTATGGTGCTGGGTGTCACCAGCCAGGATGGAAGGGCTCTGTAGAGAGTTCTGTTCAGATCGTCGCCATTACAGTTGGGACAATTGGTTCATAATGAACCAGATTCGATCCGAATATTCCAAAAGTTTCTCCAGAACCCAAAACTTTGGGCCTCCGAGCAGAGTCTGCAGCTTTCTCCTGGTCTTCTTCTGGGTTTATGGGTGACATCACGCAACAGGGGTCACTGCTGAGAGCTATGATTGGGCCTTAGCAGTCACATGGGGCGCACCAAGCATCATGAGACAGATGAGGACACCGTGAGAAGACTCAGAAGAGCTGAGGGAAGGTGAGTATAATTGTTTGGGTTTTTTTACACCTCCCCTGGGCCTCCACTTATTATACTCTGGGATGTGAAGAGACCCCAGAGTTTAATAATTTCACTTCTAGTTCTATCCAAACTTGTTTTTCCTAAAACAAATCGGTTTAGTGGTTCGCCCATCCTTACTCACCACCCAGTATATAACGGGGGCTAAATCCCTGTCTTCAAGGGACTCATAGCAGCTACAGTATACTCTTGTCATGAAATATTCTTAAACTGGGGGCTTTTTAACTTTAGGTGAGCAACCATGAGGGTGACCAAAATACTATGTAGAAATATTGAATGGCTTATTTATACCAAGTCCTGTAACCAAGACAAGGCAGTATCCACTACATGTTGAGGAAAGAAGGTGTCACCATCATCATAGACAAGGTTGTTCTGGTCGATCTTCTAATGTGTAGCATAGATATCAGGGAAAACAAGGGTCAGACATGTTGTTCATCTGAAGGGGATGTACGTCCATGCCAGAGGTGTCTGACACAGATGATTCCTGTTGAAAATACATGCACACTCATCTGAGCTGAGCATGCACGTGTATGGGAGAAGGGTAGAATAGGCGAATGAGTGGTGTATGTCCAGCTTTTCACAGTCATACAGTAGCTCCTCCTGGCACCCACCTCTTGAGGCACTGGTCCTGCCTTCCCCCTTCCTAGTGTACGCCTCTGCTTAGTTGTATACAATAACAATTCGTAGACAATTTGTAAAACATGGACAAAAATAAAATAACAATAAATCAAAAAAATACATTGGCACAAATATCCCTGTATACCTTGTTCATCTCTGAGTCCTCCTGTAAACCTTTGGAGTGGCAGGAAAATATTCTAGGAAGGAATGATTTTATTTTCAGTGCAATGTAAACAAATGATTTAGGACTTGGAACCAAGTTGAATGGTACTGGAAGAGTCCGTCCTTCCTCAAAGTACGAAAACCACAGCTTGGCCCGGGCAAATTTCCATTCTACATCAGCGTCATCCTGAAAAAACATAAGATGTAAAACTGTTAAGAATATACTATCCCTGCTATGTACATGAACATATAAGATTGCTAATACTATGCCATACTATGTACATGAACGTGTAAGACTGTAGCACTAGGTACATCCCTTCTAGCTAATTTGCTGTTCACTTTCTGTTACTAGATAAGTCTCGTCCATAATAGCCCTAACCATTCCTGAGAAATCACTGCTGTTAGTTTTGGTGTCTGATATGCTATTTAGGCTCTGTATTGTACTGTCAGGTGGGCGGTGTCAGGCAGGAGCAGACAAGGGGTGTGATTCTGAGCTCTGCCACTGGCTGCTGACTGGAGCTCTGAATCACGCCCCCCTGCCTGACACCGCCCTCCTGACATTACAGAGCTGAAACAGCATATCAGGCACCAAAAATAACAGTGCTTGTTGCTCAGGAATGGTGGAGGCTAGAGAGAAAATTCCAACTGGGCTGGAATCAGTGGAGTGGCGCCTATTAATAGGTATTAATAGCATGAATTGATGAAGATGGTGAAAGGTCCTCTTTATTGCTAAACCATGCTATGTACATCTATGATTGTTAATACTATACCATGTTAGGTACATGTAGAACTATTAATACTATACTATACTATGTACATGTACGACTGTTAATATTATACCATAAGACTGTTAATACTATGCCATACTATGTACTATTAATACTATGCTAAGTGATACTCACCTACCCCCGGGCCTCCATTTGGGTGGTGCGGTCCCTGTTCACACTGGTTCGAAATGCAGAGACTTAGGTGACCTCTGTGGCCAATCAGTAGACTCAGTGGTCACATATTGGCTACCATGTTGGCTGATTCTGGCCTGGCTAGTGCTGGCTGTTAGAGGTAAGGGAGGATGCACCGCCCGAATGGAGGACTAAGGAAAGGTGAGTATCAGTCATCCTGGAATACCCCTTTAACACTAAACTCTGTAACAAACCAATATGCATTGAGCTCCCCCTAGTGGTCCCCTGTGTAAAAATAGAATTATCATGTCAGTCTATGCAGGGAAGTTGGAGTACTATCTATAGAATGGTTCCTCTAGCATTGTTTTAAGGTTCATTAAGGGGTACGAGTCTGACTTACAGGGTAGTCAACAATAGGTGGCACTGTAGAGAAGGTATTTTTGCAGTCCTGCCATGTGACATTCCCCTTTAAGAGGAGCTTTTCTTTGCTGACAAAAAAAAACTTCAAACACTTGACATCTGTTCATATTGTGATACTATATCTATGACTGTTTATGTTATGTACTATTCTTTGGCGGCGGTGCGCGCGCGCGGTTTTGATGCTTCCCTTTGATAAAGGTTGTATTTACTGTTTGACACCGAGCAGACCCTGCTTATGTGACAAATCGGCTTCCACCTCTTCGTCTTTGTACGTTCTTGGCAGCGTCTTGAGTATTGCTATTATGAGAACAGTGTTTCTTTATTATCTGCCTCTTCTTATTGATACCTGTTACTTTGTAGTATTGTTTTATACAGACGCTGATGGAGCGGCAACAATCGGGCACGACTACAATGAGCGATCGGTTAAATGTTCCTGGCGTTAATTCACAGGACAGCGGCGATTTTTCAGATCTTATGTGTACGTTATCGAGCGGCACCAATTATTTTTAGTTCATTTGAGGAGGGAGCGGAGACAAATCTGGTGCGGCAGAAAGTACCTGATAATGATGTGATCAGTGGGTGTCATTCACCGCGCCGGGGACTGATTAATAATCCCCAAAGTGTTTGTTAAATAACACGAATCTGTCACCTCTCCAGCTGAACAAGACGCCAAATTGGAGATGTGCTAATATAAATACAGTACATGACATCCAGCATGGGAAGACGAGAATGACAGACGGGGGATCTGGGAGCGAATGTGTCTGTAATTATGTATCGAACTTCCAAACTTGATGAAGCAAGAACTTTTTTAGGCAAATTTAACCCCCCCCCCCAACTTTCCTGGGGACAAGATACAAAATATTGTATGTCTTGCTCTCAAAACCTGGGTATATGCCTAAGGCCGGGGCAAAGTCTAGCGAATCCCATCCACACATTGCAGAAAAATACATGCAGCGGAAATGCTGCAATTTCCAAAAACGTCGCATTTTTTGGAAATTGCAGCATGTCAATTATACCTACGGAAATGCTGGCGGTTTCCCTATAGGTATAATGGAAGTAGAAAGTCTGCAGAGGAAAACTCTGCAGACTTTCTGTGAAAAGTGCAGTGGGAAAAAAACGCCATGCGTTACCACTGCGGTTTTTCCAGCCGTGATTTTTCGCTGCGGCTGCTGCTGTACTATGTGACTGATGAACATTGATGTCATCTGCATATGGAAGAGACTGCAGTAGTTGTGCGCTGTGGCCTCTTCAAACAGCATCCCATGTGTTGGATCCGCACCGATCACATGTTGATGATCTATCCTAAGGATAGGTCACCAATATATAAGCCCTGGATTCGATATAATGATATGTAGGGAAAAGATATGCAACAAAGATGTCCTTGCTTCTAGTGCCATCTATTGGAAGGTAGGTTCCTATGAGTCAATGCCCAACTGTCAAGAAGCTTCAGGCTTTATTCACACGGCAGTGAAAATGGGCTGTGATACCAATGATAGTGAACAGGTCTATTCACATGTTTGGTTTTTGATGGAGCTTTTCACACATCTGTCAAAAAAAAAAAAACAATCTTGCTCTATCTATGTCCATTTTAACGAATACCAAAATAGACACGTGAATATATCCATAAATTTCCGTGTGAATAAGACAAAAAATGGACCAACACGTCTATGCAGAACAGAATGGTGGTGTGAACAAGGCCTTTAGCTCTGATGCACCTTAAAAAACAAAGCAATATTGCAAATAATCTTCATTACAAATGTACGTTTTTGTGTATACAGCTCATGTGCAGATCTATAGTTAAATGGGTATTCCAATTGCAAAATATCACTGTCACCCACCCATTGAACCATTAGCAAAAATGTATATGTCACTAGGAAAAGCCCAATAATATCCCCCTTTCCCTACCATTGCTTGAGCACAGTTGCCAATGGATACGACCTGTAGTCCATCTTCATCAGGACGATTGTGCTCAGTTTGTCTTTGACTTCCCTATAGCTGCTTATTAGTTCAGGACTATATAACCAAACATGTGCCGACCTAACACATGGAGCATGTGCAATGCAGGTAGAATGTACAGTTAGGCCTCATGCACACCACCGAGTGTGCGTCTGATGTGGAGCAGAGTTTGCAACGAAATGTATTTGGATGACACTCAGAGCGACATCCAAGGGACATCCAAGTGCATTCCATTATGCATTCTCATCTATGGGGGCTTCTGATCCACCCTGTTCTGATGACATGGATGATTATAGAGCAAGTGAACAGAATGGCTCATAAGCCCCCATAGAGGTGACTGCATCACAGAATGCACTCGGATGTCACTCGGAGTATTATCCGGGTGCATTCCACTGCAAACCGGCCCCACATCAGAAGCACACTCAGTCCTGTGCATGGGGCCTTAGAAAGCACACAGAGCAAGGTGCACCTGGGAAATGTAGTTTTCACTAGTCACATGCTCCATAGAAATTACCGCACACTTTGACCATTGCAAGTTGGAAATATAATGGGGCCAGGGCCGGCGGCAGGACCCAGTATACCTGGGCAAGTGCCGGGGCCCCATGCTCCTGAAGGGTCCCACTCGGCTGCCGGGTGCTGACTATTACTGCGTAACGATCGTGATCCCAGGGGGTCTGACCGCAACCGGACCCGATGAGGTACGGGGCCCCCGGCCAGTTGGAGATTGCCAGGGCCCCGGACAACTATGATAGCAGTCGGGGAAAGCCTGGTTCCCCACCATATTGCAAATGAAAAGGGGCCCCGGCATGTCACCAAGGGAGGTGACTTAAAATAATAAATATTTATACTCACCTCTGCTGGGATCAGCATACTTCCCGAGGCCACGCTGAGGCCTGTGATTAGGCCCCAACGGTCACATGGGGTGCAGCGGCGTAATGACGTCAGTGCACCACCACGTGACCGCTGAAGACCAATCATAGGCTTCAGCAGTTACGTCTGAAGATGGCCGAAGATGCTGAAGACAGCAGGACAGACCAAGGATGCCCAGGAAAGGTAATGCAAGGTGAGTATCAGTGTTTGTTATTTTTATTCACCTTCCCTAGGCCTCCAATTATTATACTCTGGGGTCTGAGGAGACCTCAGAGTATAATAATAGCACTGGAGCGGAGGGGGGCTGTTGGGAGCATATAATACTGTGTGGGGGCCACTGCAGAGCGATAATACTGTGTGGGAGCCACTGTGTAGCATATAATACTGTGTGGGAGCCACTGTGAAGCATATAATACTGTGCGGGGGGGCCACTGCTGGGCATATAATACTGTGTGGGAGCCACTATGCAGTATATAATACTGTGTGGAGGCCACTACTCGGGCATATAATACTATGTGGGGGCCAATGCTGGACATATAATACTGCGTGGGGGTCACTGTGGAGTATATAATATTGCGTGGGGGCCACTGTGGAGTATATAATACTGTGTGGGGGCCACTGTGGAGTATATAATACTGTGTGGGGGCCACTGTGGAGTATATAATACTGCGTGGGGGCCACTGTGGAGTATATAATACTGCGTGGGGGCCACTGTGGAGTATATAATATTGTGTGGGGGCCACTGTGGAGCATATAATATTGTGTGGGGGCCACTGTGAATCATATAATACTGTGTGGGGGTCACTGTGGAGTGGCACTATTAACAGTATCAGGCCCTGTTCACACGGTGGAATCTGACACTGATTTTGCAGCAGATTCCTCCCTCATTCTGCCTCCTATTGAAACTAATTGGAGCAGGAAGATGGAAAAAAAAAAGTGTCCTGCTGGACCTTGCCGCAGATTCTGCAGCTGATTCAGAGGCCGTGGCTTGAAACTCCGCACTGGTTAGACTCATTCATTTGGGCCTAATCAGTGGTGGAAAACCGCAAAGGCATGCTGATGTTCTGCACCGTGAGGCGGGGGCAGAAGATAAAGAAAAATCTGGGGCAGATGTCCGCCTCGAATTCCTCTTTATTTTCCGATGTCTGAACAGGTTGTACAGTATCTACTTGTATGGAATGGACTGTATTACACTCCACTACAGTAGGTCTGCCTCAGCAAAAAACACCCAATTTCGATTGTTTTTTTGCTGTATTGTGCATGAGTTACCCCAAAAGGGGCCCACTGGGGCTCTGTCGCCCAAGGGCCCACACAAACCTGAAGCCAGCCCTGAATGGGGCTATTGGTGTGCAGATCTTAAAAGAGAGGGCCCATAGGGGGATGAAATCACAGGTACAGCCTGATGGGTTATCTGAATTGGTGCTCAAGTTTAAAAAAAATCCCTTTAAAGATTACAATTCCTGTATGCAGTCTTTGTCCTGGTGTCACCTGTCATGGACACCTTGCCGTGTCTCGCCTGGTATTTGATGTTCATACTTGTCCTGGCTCGCATTCCCTGTGTCACTGTTCTTATTTGACTCCTGATTGACCCTGATTGTGAACTCAACTTTTTTTCTGGATTTTGCTTCTGACTCATCCTTTGGATAGTTTGTCTGGTACTTATTGTCCTCCTCCTGGATCTTGGCCTGTTGATTCCTTGCCACTCTCCTGGTGACAACTCTCCTGCTGATCTCTCCTGGCAACGCTACTAGTGCATCAGAGCTACTGCCACTAATCTATGACTATTCTGGAAACCCAATCTGGGGATCTTCTTAGAGCAAAGTCCACCACTCCATGGGCCCTCTCTTTCAAGGTCTACACACCAATGTCCCCATTATATTTTCAGCTTGCAATGGTCAAACTGTGCGGTCCTTACTATGGAGCATGTGACTAGCGAAACTACATTTCCAAAATGCACCTTGCTCTGTGTGCTTTCTAAGGCTCCTTGCACAGAACTGAGTGTGGGGCCAAGTTTGCAGTGGAATGTACTCGGATAATACTCGGAGTGACATCCAAGTGACATCCGAGTGCACTCTGTGATGCATTCACCTGTATGGGGGATTACGATCCATTCTGTTCTGATGACACAGAGCAGGACAGGACCTGCTCTATAATCATCCATGTCATTGGAACAGAATGGATCAGAAGTCCCCACAGAGGCGAATACATCGCAAAAACCAGGTGATCTCAGCATCCAGTCTACCAAGCACCAAAGGGATTGCGATTTAGGAAATCCACTACTACTACTACTGGTAACTAGTTATTAATGATAGTTTTATTATTGATACAGCTTACCTCAATCTCTTGGAAGGAGCTGTTGATCATGGCAATCAGCATGTTTAATAGGACAATGACCATCGTAACATTGTACACCCCATACAGGACGTATCCAATATTTTCTATAAATTTGTGTCCATAGTTGATGACGACCGACTTGACTTCAGAAAGTCCAAATATAGCCCAGAATAAAGTCTTAAAACTTTCTTCAACTCTTAAAAGAAGAACAAAAATAGAGAATCTTTATCTTTGGGGAAAATCAGCAATGTTCAACCAACAATTTTTTTTTCTGGGCTGTGGTCACATGTACTCTGCCTCCTAATAAGGGTTACAATGTCAGAAAACCACTTCATGAGGTTTGTAACCACATCCTGTTACTGAAATTATGTAGGGTATTTCACTCTACAGATGTAGCAGAGCTGAACCTCTAATTTAACTCTTTGGGGATGCAGGCTTTGTGTAGTTTGGACAAAATCGTAAAGGGAATGTATCACCAGAAAAAAGACATTTTTTTAATATGAAATTATTTTTTCTAAATATAAGAGTTTTTGATATATTATTTTAAAATTTCCATTTTATCTATATATGTATATATATATATATATATATATATATATATATATATATATACAGTGCCTTGCGAAAGTATTCGGCCCCCTTGAACTTTTCAACCTTTTGCCACATTTCAGGCTTCAAACATAAGGATATAAAATTTTAATTTTTTGGTGAAGAATCAACAACAAGTGGGACACAATTGTGAAGTGGAACAAAATTTATTGGTTAATTTAAACTTTTGTAAAAAATAAAAAACTAGAAAGTGGGGCGTGCAATATTATTCAGCCCCTTTACTTTCAGTGCAGCAAACTCACTCCAGAGGTTCAGTGAGGATCTCTGAATGATCCAATGTTGTCCTAAATGACTGATGATGATAAATATAATCCACCTGTGTGTAATCAAGTCTCCGTATAAATGCACCTGCTCTGTGATAGTCTCAGGGTTCT
Organism: Leptodactylus fallax; assembly: GCA_947044405.1. NCBI lineage: Eukaryota > Metazoa > Chordata > Amphibia > Anura > Leptodactylidae > Leptodactylus > Leptodactylus fallax. The sequence goes on from CAMRHE010001067.1 coordinate 131,807, forward strand.
GTTTAAAGCGCAGAGAGCATCATGAAGACCAAGGAACACACCAGGCAGGTCCGTGATACTGTTGTGGAGAAGTTTAAAGCCGGATTTGGATACAAAAAGATTTCCCAAACTTTAAACATCCCAAGGAGCACTGTGCAAGCGATCATATTGAAATGGAAGGAGTATCAGACCACTGCAAATCTACCAAGACCCGGCCGTCCCTCTAAACTTTCATCTCAAACAAGGAGAAGACTGATCAGAGATGCAGCCAAGAGGCCCATGATCACTCTGGATGAACTGCAGAGATCTACAGCTGAGGTGGGAGAGTCTGTCCATAGGACAACAATCAGTCGTACACTGCACAAATCTGGCCTTTATGGAAGAGTGGCAAGAAGAAAGCCATTTCTCAACGATATCCATAAAAAGTCTCGTTTAAAGTTTGCCACAAGCCACCTGGGAGACACACCAAACATGTGGAAGAAGGTGCTCTGGTCAGATGAAACCAAAATCGAACTTTTTGGCCACAATGCAAAACGATATGTTTGGCGTAAAAGCAACAAAGCTCCACCCTGAACACACCATCCCCACTGTCAAACATGGTGGTGGCAGCATCCTGGTTTGGGCCTGCCTTTCTTCAGCAGGGACAGGGAAGATGGTTAAAATTGATGGGAAGATGGATGGAGCCAAATACAGGACCATTCTGGAAGAAAACCTGTTGGAGTCTGCAAAAGACCTGAGACTGGGACTGAGATTTATCTTCTAACAAGACAATGATCCCAAACATAAAGCAAAATCTACAATGGAATGGTTCACAAATAAACGTATCCAGGTGTTAGAATGGCCAAGTCAAAGTCCAGGCCTGAATCCAATCGAGAATCTGTGGAAAGAGCTGAAAACTGCTGTTCACAAACGCTCTCCATCCAACCTCACTGAGCTCCAGCTGTTTTCCAAGGAAGAATGGGCAAGAATTTCAGTCTCTCGATGTGCAAAACTGATAGAGACATACCCCAAGCGACTTGCAGCTGTAATCGCAGCAAAAGGTGGCGCTACAAAGTATTAACTTAAGGGGGCCGAATAATATTGCACGCCCCACTTTTCAGTTTTTTATTTTTTACTAAAGTTTAAAATAACCAATAAATTTCATTCCACTTCACAATTGTGTCCCACTTGTTGTTGATTCTTCACCAAAAAATTAAAATTTTATATCTTTATGTTTGAAGCCTGAAATGTGGCAAAAGGTTGAAAACTTCAAGGGGGCCGAATACTTTCGCAAGGCGCTGTATATATATATATATATATATATATATATATATATATATATATATTATATAAAATCCTGCAATTTTCACTCTATCCACTAAGCCTAATAATAGACTGATATTTCCTAATTCAGTAGGGGGTTTTCTTTCCAGCAGTCACCTATTTTACATCACAGATAAGATTGCAATAGAAGATAACACCCTTATAGATAACACCACTGACCCATTGTTGCATCCACTACTAACAATAGATAATGTCACAGCTTATCTACAATGTCCCCCTACACAGAGCACATCTAGAAAACTTTTTCCATAGACCTTAATGAACTGGCTCCAGTCTATTGCTGCTTAGGCCATGAGACTGCTGTAAAGCATATCATTAAATGATGTTAACAGAGCAGGGGAGATGCTCAGACAAGATGGCCGTCTCCATAATCAAAGAAAATCGAAATAAAAAAATCTACAATGAGAAAATAAAAACAGATTAGAAAACAATGCCCTTTCAGTTCATGCTATATGAATCCATACAGTATGTAGTTCCAGATCTTTCCACCTGTAAATTTCAAGGACCACAATTTCTTACGATACAAATTCAATATATTATGGCAACAAAATGCTAGCTGCAGGTCACAACACAACCACCAGGTGGCCACGTATAGACACATATAGCATAAACAACTCCCAACAGAGTATCACAAAATCATGTATTTTTTCAATGCTGGTCATCTAGTGCCCCTCATCTCAGGATATACCAAGCCAAAAGCAAAAGGTAAGGAAGGACACATCTGTGGCTCCACCTAGTGGTGGATGACTGCAGCCAGAATATTACCATTTATCAAGCCAGAAAAACAGAGTTTCCCTAGGTTCAATTATAACATTGTCAGATAAGATATAATGGTCTATGACAAGCACATTGTAATAAATGCGACAAACCCTTACGTGGTGAAGGCGTCGTTCTGCTTGGCTCCGAGATAATAAGAATAGAGGTTAAACATTCCGATCATGAAGGCCACAAACACCATAATAAAGATCACCATGAACTTGAATATGTCCTTCACCGTCCTTCCCAGGGATATCTGTAAGGGCCCAAAGCTTTCATTGGCTGGTAGAATATAGGCGATGCGGGAGAAGCTCAGGACTACAGCTATCGCGTACAGGCCCTCGGAGATAATCTGGGGATCTGATGGCAGCCATTTTATTCTAGCTAGAAGGAAGAATGACAAGAATGAGTTAAAGACATAGTCTATGACCTCTCACCCAGCCTATATCCTGTAACCTTGAAACATCCGTCTCCAGATAGGTTCCGCTTTCTTTTGGAGGAGTTATTCTGGTTTGGCTTTATTCCCAGATCATGTCACTAGGTTTCAGGAAAACCAAGCATTGATCTATAGCAGGGGTCGGCAACCCCTGGAACGCGTGCCACTCTTGGCACGCGAGGCTTATTTCCCTGGCACGGCAGCGGATTCCTCACCCAGCAGCTTCAATCGGACCAAACATGGCCGAAATGAAACTGCTATTATTATACAGTGGGGTCTCTTCAGACCCCCGAGTATAATAAGCGGAGACTTAGGAGAAGTGATGAAACATAAAAAACAATGATACTCACCTTGTTCCCTGCGCTACACGGTGGCTGTGCGATCTGCAGGCGCTTCTGACAGCTGACAGGGCCTCAAGGGTCACGTCCGTCGTCATTACGCATAATGACGCGACGTGACCCCAGAGACCCAATCAGCGGTCGCTGACTACAGGCAGAAGCGCCAAAGAGAACAGAGCGGCTGCGGAGTGTAGAAAAAAGGTGAGTATCATTGTTTTTTTGTTTTTGGTCCTGCACTTATTATATTTGGGGGTCTGAAGAGAGCTATGGAGCATAATACCGTGTGCAAGGACCACTATGGGACCTAATACCTTGTGCAGGGACCGCTATGGGACCTAATACCCGTGTGCAGGGACCGCTATGGGACCTAATACCGTGTGCAGGGACCGCTATGGGACATAATACCGTGGAGGGGCCACAAGGACAAAACGGGCAGGGCCACATGAGGACATAATACCGTGTGCAGGGAACGCTATGTGACATAATACCATGTTCAGGGGCTGCTATGGGAGCTAATACCATGTGCAGGGGCCGCTATGGGACCTAATACCGTGTGCAGGGGCAACTATGGGACATAATACTGTGTGCAGGGGCCACTATGTGACATAATACCGTGTGCAGGGGCCACTATGTGACATAATACCGTGTGCAGAGGCTGTTATGGGATATAATACCTTGTGCAGGGACCGCTATGCGACATAATACCGTGTGCAGGGGCCACTATGGGACATTATTCTGTATAACGGTGTGTTTTCTGCATTAAGGATGTGTTTTTGCACAGAAAACACAGGCATTTTTTTTTTTGTACAAGAATGCACCATGTGAACACAGTTTTACATTGAAGTAAAAGTTCCAGTGGCCTAAGACTATATCTGCATCCAGATACATAATGTGTTAATACCCTGACGGTGCTGCCATACGGTGCTGCTGGACACATTTACCACTAATTGGGGATGCACACCAACTTTTATTACTTCTAATCGGAAAGTACAGGAGCGTCCCAGGAAATAGCAGTAAACGCATGTGTCCTAAAGCATCTTGTGGCAGCACTTCTGTGTTATGGTTTGTGGTATACGACTTTAGTTTAGGGGTCGTCAGACTTACAATTATTGACCGGCACTCCGAGTACCTCATCTTTGATTTTTTTATTAAAATCGGCACGCCGAACAAAAAAGGTTGCCTACCCCTGATCTACAGTCATGGCCAAAAGTTTTGAGAATGATACAAATATTAATTTTTACAAAGTCTACTGCTTCAGTTTTTCTAATGGCAATTTGCATATACTCCAGAATGTTATAAAGAGTGATCAGCTTAACAGCAATTACTTGCAAAGTCAATATTTGCCTAGAAAATGAACTTTATCCCCCAAAACACATTTCAACATCATTGCAGCCCTGCCTTAAAAGGACCACCTAACATCGTTTCAGTGATTGCTCCATTAACACAGGTGTGGGTGTTGAGGAGAACAGGGCTGGAGATCAATCTGTCATGATTAAGTAAGAATGACACCACTGGACACTTTAAAAGGAGGCTGGTGCTTGCCATCATTGTTTCTCTTCTGTTAACCATGGTTATCTCTAAAGAAACACGTGCAGTCATCATTGCACTGCACAAAAATGGCCTAACTGGGAAGAGTATTGCAGCTAGAAAGATTGCACCTCAGTCAACAATCTATCGCATCATCAAGAACTTCAAGGAGAGAGGTTCCATTGGTGCCAAAAAGGCTCCAGGGCGCCCAAGAAAGACCAGAAAGCGGCAGGACCGTCTCTTAAAAGTGTTTCAGCTGCGGGATCGGGCTACCAGCAGTGCAGAGCTTGCTGAGGAATGGCAGCAGGCAGGTGTGAGTGCATCTGCACGCACTGTGAGGCGGAGACTCATGGAGCAAGGCCTGGTCTCAAGGAGGGCAGCAAAGAAGCCACTTCTCTCCAGAAAAAAGATCAGGGACAGACTGATATTCTGCAAAAGGTACAGGGAGTGGACTGCTGAGGACTGGGGTAAAGTCATTTTCTCTGATGAATCCCCTTTTCGATTGTTTGGAACATCTTGAAAACAGCTTATTCGGAGAAGAAGAGGTGAGCGCTACCACCAGTCTTGTCTCATGCCAACTGTAAAGCATCCTGAAACCATTCATGTGTGGGGTTGCTTCTTAGCCAAGGGAATCGGCTCTCTCACAGTCTTGCCTAAAAACACAGCCATGAATAAAGAATGGTACCAGAATGTCCTCCAAGAGCAACTTCTCCCAACCGTCCAAGAGCAGTTTGGCGCTCAACAATGCCTTTTCCAGCATGATGGAACACCTTGCCATAAAGCAAAGGTGATAACTAAATGGCTCAGGGAACAAAACATAGAGATTTTGGGTCCATGGCCTGGAAACTCCCCAGATCTTAATCCCATTGAGAACTTGTGGTCAATCATCAAGAGACGGGTGGACAAACAAAAACCAACAAATTCAGCCAAAATTAAAGCATTGATTCTGCAAGAATGGACTGCTATCAGTCAGGATTTGGTCCAGAAGTTGATTGAGAGCATGCCAGGGAGAATTGCAGAGGTCCTGAAGAAGAAGGGTCGACACTGCAAATATTGACTTGCTGCATTAACTCATTCTAACTGTCAATATAAGCTTCTGTTACTCATAATATGAATGCAATTATATTTCTGTATGTGATAAAAACATCTGACAAACACACATAAAAACCAGAGGGCAGCAGATCATGTGAAAATATAATATTTGTGTCATTCTCAAAACTTTTGGCCATGACTGTATAGGGTGCTACCTTCCAAAAGGTAGAGCTAGGGCAAGTTTTCCTTTTCCACCAAGAAGGACTTAGTTGCATATTTCTTTCCAAGAATGAGTAAAATGATATACAGTATATTTGTAAGATCAATTTATGAAGTACAGCACCTATATACCAATGTGTTTATTGTTTCCCACATGCAACATTTTGTGTATATCTAATGGCGGTAAAGAATTGGGTTTTATTTTTGGTGGCTTTTACTCCAGATTATAATGCATGGAGTTGTTCTAGACTGGAAAATACAGTAGAATCCTACTATTCCTACGTAAATATAGTATCCATACAGGGGCCTATACAACATATTAGTCTCATGACAAAGGGAGCATAGCTCAGACTGATCCCTCCTTCCTTCCACATGGGTGCTATGACACTGTACAGCTCCTCCAACCCACCCACAAGCAATGCAGCATTAGTAAACCAATAATGGGGAACCAGACCCAAGGATGCTTCACTGCTTTTTTTTCCTTCTAGTGAAAGGAAGTAAGGCTGAAGAAATATTGGTCCTTCCTGTACCAGAAAGGCTGTATCTTGTGGGAGAGCACCCTCAGCTCTCTAGGTTAGTTAGTGGTTGTTAGGACACAACAGGGAGTCCAATGCCAATTAACACCATTACTAGCAGAAAAAGCCTTCTTGTGAAACTGAGCATCTCGACTGCCATATTAGTGAAGAAACCAGCCGAATCACCAACACACAGGACATCCACAGCAGGTCCTTTTTTATCACCCAGGTTCAACCCTTCCTCATCACTGTGTTGCTCCAAGGATATGGAGCCAAAGCTAGTGTGATATGAGGGATGAGTAGCTGCCATCTTGGACCTCCTCCACCTCCGCCATCACCACACTGCTAGCCCTAGGACATTGCATACATACAGTATCTGCATTGAGCACTCAATGGTGGCATGAGTTGTCCTAGGAACTAAATGGCTGTATTATTGAACTGTGTGGTGGAATAAATGGACCACTACGTAGAGATATTAAATAAGGACTGAATGGCAGCACAAACTAAACTCTGTTTGGCATCTGTAATTAAGCTCTAATAGCGGAATTAATTTAGCACTACATGTGCGTATTTAATGATTAATGGATGCCAGAATTAATAAACTTCTGTATGGCATTAACTGAATGCATTGAGCACTAAATGGGGGCATTAATCGGGCATAAAATGGTGGTAGTTGAGCACTGAATGACTGCATTAACTGAACTGTGTGTGGTGGCATTAAATGAGAACTAATGCGGGGTATTAGCTGAGCACCTTATAGCAGAACTGAGCATTATATTGGGACACCATGTAAATCTACAGCTGCATCCCTGACCCTGAGTAATATACAGGGGCGTAACTAAAGACTCATTGATTCTGGGGCAAAAGCTCAAGTTAGGCCCCCGCACAACTTCTCAAGACCTGCTCCCATCTGTACATTTTAGTAGCATTCACATTTCCCTTAACGTCTCTCACTGGGCCCAGATCACCATGAAGACTTCTTCTGTGCACACAAGTTTTCCATCATTCCCATCTCCTGCCAGTTTCCCCACGCAGTAATCGTGCACCCTTTCGTGCCACATCCTCAGCCAAAATCCCGTTTTGACTGTGGGATGATCGACAACTACTTCTGGCATTAAAAGGATCATTTTGTCCTTCCCGACAGTGTGCATCATAAATCTTCTTCCCCTGTCTCACTCCAATGCACCAGAGGGAAGGGGTCATAAATTTAGAATGTACAGACTGCCAGCCATCAAAGGAACTCAGAAAAGAGATCAAATCAGCCTTAGTGTTTTGAGGGTGACCTGTGGGCCCCCAGGCTTATGTGGCCCATTACATCACTACGATCCCTAAAGATAGCCAGTGGTGATAAGTGAAACAAACGTTTTCTTGAGTTACTTTTTATACTTTAATATGGTGCATTATTTCTGTAAGAATTGGCGCTATTGGCCATACTGTGTAATATTCAATGAACTGATCATGACAACGCTTGAAATTTTTTTGGGAAACTCAAAGATTGAGATGCATAGCAAGGAAGCAGCAAGACAACACCCCAAACTGGAGGGCCAAATAACTTTTTGAGTTCCATGTTTGTGTGAAATAACTTCAATATGGATTTTGGGGTTTCTCAGTGGTGACCACAGGGGCCCGAGAACAATAAGATAAAAAACCCATTTATGTTCCGAGCTCCAGTATTCAGTGGATGAGCTGCCGCAGTGATGTAACCCTTTAGTATCTGGATTCTTCTCCATACACATACTGTATATACTGCATCACATTTTGCCTCCTTTATTCATAATTTATTTGTATTCAGAAAGGATTTTAGTGGATTCACAATCAAATTGATTGCCTTTGAAATAACATAAAATAACCCAAAACCGACTGACAGCAAGAGACAGTAAAGGAAAGATTACGTCTTTCAAGTCTCTTTATGATTTCCTGTTACTGCTCCTCAGATAGAGTCTGGAATAATAGAGGCCGATGCTTATTTACTGCACACAATAAGTAAGTCCTAAGCAATCAGCCAGACAAAGGAGCAAATTCATACAAGTATGGAAAAGTATATAAGGGTATACAAGTATATACGAGAATATAAAACTGTATAAGTATATAAGACTGTACAAGTATATAAGATTATGCAAGTCTATATATGAGAATATAAGACTGTACAAGAATATACACACGTGGACAAAATTCTTGGTACCCCTCGTTTAATGAAAGAAAAACCCACAATGGTCACAGAAATAACTTGAATCTGACAAAAGTAATAATATATAAAAATTCTATGAAATGAACAAATGAAAGTCAGACATTGCTTTCCAACCAGGCTTCAACAGAATTTTTAAAAAAGAAAACTCATGAAACAGGCCTGGACAGAAATGATGGTTCCCTTAACTTAATATTTTGTTGCACAACCTTTTGAGGCAATCCCTGCAATCAAACGATTCCTGTAACTGTCAATGAGACTTCTGCACCTCTCAGCAGGTATTTTGGCCACTCCTCATGAGCAAACTGCTCCAGTTGTCTTGGGTTTGAAGGGTGCCTTTTCCAGACGCCATGTTTCAGCTCCTTCCAAAGATGCTCAATAAGATTTAGGTCAGGGCTCATAGAAGGCCACTTCAGAATAGTCCAATGTTTTCCTCTTAGCCATTCTTGGGTGTTTTTAGCTGTGTGTTTTGGGTCATTATCCTGTTGGAAGAACCATGACCTGCGACTGAGACCAAGCTTTCTGACACTGGGCAGCACATTGCTCTCTAGAATCCCTTGATAGTCTTCAGATTTCATTGTACCCTGCCTGCACAGATTCAAGACACCCTGTGCCAGATGCAGCAAAGCAGCCTCAGAACATAACAGAGCCTCCTCCATGTTTCACAGTAGGGACAGTGTTCTTTTCAAGATAGGCTTCATTTTTCCATCTGTGAACATAGAGCTGATATGCCTTGCCAAAAATTTAGATTTTTGTCTCATCTGTCCATAGGACATTCTCCCAGAAGCTTTGTGGCTTGTCAACATGTTTTTCTATACTATTACTTTTGTCAGATTCAAGTTATTTCTGTGACCATTGTGGGTTTTTCTTTCATTAAACGAGGGGTACCAACAATTTTGTCCATGTGTGTAAGAGTATATAAGACTGTACAAGTATATAAGAGTATAAAAGTATATAAGACTATGTAAGTACAGTAATACCTCGTACACTCGCGTTTCCGAATTTGCGAATTCACAGATTCGCGATATTTTTTTGGCAACTAACATATATAGATTTTGCTCTTTTTTCTCAGATCTGTGAAATTTAATGAAAAAAAACACCTTCGCTATTGGGTAGTAGCGTCCTGTTCGTTACGTTCCCGGTAATTAGTTTCATTTTACTGTGAGTGTATAAGAAAAATGAATGAATGTATTAATATACAGTACTGTACAGTATACTTTAGTATACTGTACAGTACTGTAGGGTAAAGTTTATTGATATTTAGGGGTTAAACATTAGAAATCGACATTGTAAGCGCTTCTAAGCGCTTGTACCAAACATTCGCGATTCCTCGCGATCCGCGACCCGCTCTGTAACCTAACCTCACGAATGTACGAGGTATTACTGTATATAAGAATATATAAGTATATAAGAGTTTATAAGTATATAACTGTATATAAGTATAAAAGACTATATAACTATATAAAAGTATACAAGTATATAAGACTAAGTAAATATATAAGAATATAAGAATATATAAGTATATAACAGTTTAGAAGTATATAAGAGTATATAACAGGGGTCGTCAACCTATGACACGCGTGCCACTCTTGGCACGCGAGGCATATTCCCCTGGCACGGCAGCGGACTCCTCACCCAGCAGTTTCGATTGGACCAAACACGGCCGAAATGAAACTGCTATTATTATACTGTGGGGTCTCTTCAGACCCCCGAGTATAATAAGCGGAGCCCCCCGGGGAGGTGATGAAACATAAAAAACAACGTTACTCACTATTCCGCTCTCCGCAGCCACTGTGTACTCTTCAGGCGCTTCTGCCTGAAGTCAGCTGACAGGGCCTCAGGGGTCGCGTCTGCGTCTGACGTCATTATGCATAATGACGTAACGTGACCCCTGAGACTCAATGACCCGTCGCTGACTACAGGCAGAAGCGCCCGAAGATACAGAGCGGCTGCGGAGCGTGGAATGGTGAGTAACATTGTTTTTTATGTTTCATCACCTCTCTTTGCCCTCCACTTATTATACTCTGTGGTCTGAAGAGACCCCACAGTATAATAATAGCTAGTGAGTGTGCAGGGGCCACTATAGAGCATAATACCGTGTGCAGGGGCCACTATAGAGCATAATACCGTGTGCAGGGACCACTATGGGACATATACCATGTGCAGGGGCCACTATGGAGCATAATACCGTGTGCAGGGGCCGCTATGGGACATATTGCTGTGTGCAGGGGCCGCTATGGGACAAATACTGTGTGCAGGGGCAGCTATGGGACAAATACCGTGTGCAGAGGCCGCTATGGGACATAATACCGTGTGCAGGGGCCACTATAGAGCATAATACCGTGTGCAGGGGCCACTATGGGACATATACCGTGTGCAGGGGCCACTATGAAGCATAATACCGTGTGCAGGGGCTGCTATGGGACATATACCGTGTGTAGGGGCCGTTATGGGACATATTGCTGTGTGCAGGGGCCGCTATGGGACATATACCGTGTGCAGGGGCCACTATGGAGCATAATATCGTGTGCAGGGGCCGCTATGGGACATATACTGTGTGCAGGGGCTGCTATGGGACATATACCTTGTGTAGGGGCCGTTATGGGACATATTGCTGTGTGCAGGGCCGCTATGGGACAAATATTGTGTGCAGGGACTGCTATGGGACAAATACTGTGTGCAGAGGCCACTATGGGACATATACTGTGTGCAGAGGCCGCTATGGGACAAATACTGTGTGCAGAGGCCGCTATGGGACAAATACAGTGTGCAGAGGCCGCTATGGGACAAATACTGTGTGCAGAGGCCGCTATGGGACATAATACCGTGTGCAGGGACCGCTATGGGACAAATACTGTGTGCAGGGGCCGCTATGGGACATATTCCGTGTGCAGGGACCACTATGGGACATAATACCATGTGCAGGGACCGCTATGGGACATATACCGTGTGCAGAGGCCGCTATGTGACATATACCATGTTGCAGGGGCCGCTATGGGACATAATGCCGTGTGCAGGGACCACTATGGGACATTATTCTGTATAACGGTGTGTTTTCTATATTAAGGATGTGTTTTTGCACAGAAAACTCAGGCTTTGTTTTTTTTTTTTTGTGCAGTTTTACATCGAATGAAAAAGTTCCAAATATAGCTGCATCCAGATACATAGTGTGTTTTCACCATAAGACTGCTGCCATACGGTGCTCCTGGACACATTTACCACTAATTGGCGGCTGTACATGGACTTTCATTGCTTCTAATCAGTACCTCATCTTTGATTTTTTTATTAAAATCGGCACGCCGAGCAAAAAAGGTTGCCTACCCCTGGTATATAAGTATGTAAGAGTATGACCAAAATGTAACAGGCAAAAGAGGATTTGGTGCTAGCGCTAGCGCATTTTGGACCTGATAGACTCCCATCAATTGTGATAGAAACAGGAGCACATAGCAGATTGTAGAAATATAATACTAGTCTCTGTTAGTAAAATGAATAATGAGTTACATTCTACTCACCCAGTGTGTAGTATTTTATTTCAGGGGGCAGTGTGGCACTTGTCACGTCCTTGATGTTCTCATCATCATCAACATAGTTCTGTGCTCGGGACGCGTGCCAAAAAGCCATGAACCTAGCAATAAATGATGCTGCAAAGATGGCCAACATCCCAAAATCCAGGATATTCCATAGTTCAAACATGTACTCCCTGGGCCCTTGTGACCAAATTTCTTTACATTCGGACCAGATCATGCCTGCGGGAAATCACAATAACATCCTGCAATTAATGTCAGACACTTAGAAAGAGGCTCGGATACTAAACATGGCCCTAGGAACAGATGCCGGCCTAGTCTATTTCTAGAGGATGCAAATCATTTGGGATAGGCCTGCTTTCGAGTGGAGATGGATGAGTAAATATTAGGATAATTGCCGGAGATACTTGGAAGCGACATTACTATAACTGCAATGAAGAGACAATAAAACGCACGTACAAAACATAACAAATGTCTATACTTATACCATGTACATACACCCTTAAAGTAATAATATTCTATCCTGACATAGATACAGTTCAGAATACATTGATGCAAAACAAGCCAGAAGATCAGACCAAGCCATCCTTAACATAAACTAGCTCCAATCCCTGTTCAACCTGTAAAGGGATTGGAAATCAGTTGGCATAGAGCGCCCCTTTAAATGACCAGGATCTAACAGGCCTTGGTGAACAGGAGAACCAAAGAATTTTTCTCGACAACAAACTTGACCATTACAGCCTCCAAAGAGGCAACTAGTGTGGCAGTTATTGGACAAAACAATGTTAAAGAAGGCAACTGGTTGACTTCAACGTGTAACACTTTGCTGACACGTGCAACACAGTGTTGGCTCTTGCACTTTGACTCCACCTCAGTCTTGGACAGTCTCTATCACAGCAGCTCAGGGTTATCTCAGCAACCCAGTCTCTCTTGGTTACATCCCCTCTTTCATGGTCACCTCTGCTTCGCAGCAAAACACCGTCAGTTGTTAACATGCATAATTTGGCACTGATTTTGAGGCGGATTCTGCTGACCTTGCCCATTTTTAGGGAGTCTTGATGTGCCCACAGTAATAATAGGCGTAACATAATGATGCTTCCTTAGGTCTCCACTCATAGTAGAATGGCCCCCACACAATAGTCACAGGGTGAATGATGGAAAAGGGAGCATACAGACTCCTGTCCCACCATTGTATACAACTGTATCTGGTCCTGGCGAAGGAGTTGAAACTGAGACATAGCAGGACAGCTGACGGGCTCCCGCTGCACCGTTTGCCCCATAGTTAAAGCGGCCCTGCCTATGGCAAGCAGCTATGAAAAGGTTAAATTTGCCATACCTATTGTAAAACTTTCTGCTGCCATTGTTTGGTGAAGGCCTTACCAGATTCCAAAGAGTCCCAGGATACCAGAAAACCATGGCAGGGAATCACTGCTCTCTCATTTTGGAAACTGGTCACTGTTCACAAATACAAGATTTTTCGCTTAATATGGTTGCACCTTCTGTTGTCAATTTTTGTAAAACTGGCAGTCATTTCTGATGCGGTCCTGGGTTTTACATTTTGAGCGTAAATCCTCTTTAAAACTGCATCAAATCCGTGTCCTGACACAATTTAACACAACCTACTATTAGTTGAAAACCCCATTAAGTAAGGGTCACGGTACAGAAGTGAGGGGACGGTCAAGCGGCTGCACTTTCATTTAGGAGGATACAATTTTCTATTGAAATGCCAGGTCTTTGGCAGCCGCCTGCATCCTCCATTCTGACATAACATAGTCCTCTATCCCTTAGCGTCTGCTTGGTGTTACTTGCAGGATAGACCCGCTGACACATGATATAAACCTTCGGCTCTTCTCAAGTGTTCCTGCCAGGGCTTTTAATTGAAGATTTGTGGCAAACAGCATTAAAGGAGGAGAACCTTAGAGGAAGTCTGATCACTTAATAGTGAAATATTATTATCAAAAACTTATTTCTATCTGTTTATGACATCATTTAGTCAAGATATATGTGGCAAAGAGACCCTTCAAGGACAGTATAAGCACAGAATTGAAGAAGTTGACCAGTTTGAAATGGAAGCGAAGTGAAATTTTTTTTCCAAACATGCTCACAATGGGTTAAAAACAAAAAACAAGTAGTACTTACCTCCCTGATCTCCCATTCTGATGCCTACCAGGTTCCCTCTGGTCTCTTCTAGCTGGTCCCCTCTTGATACACAGGAAATTGCAGTGTGTCAAGCCAGGACAGGAAAGCAGAGACCAGCAGGGACCCAGTAAGTGGCAGGATCAATGAGGTAAGTACTGCCCTTTGTTTCCCCTGAACAACCCCTTTAACCTATTAGTGACTGACATAAAGACTTTCTACATCGGTCACTAATGTTGATGCAATTGACTTTCTACATCAATTGCAGGGGAATAGTATGGGGTCTCCTGCATTCTCAGAAGCGGGAGCTCAACTGTGTCTTCACTGTTAGGCACTTGCTCCTAATGCCCTGGATCGGCGGTCGGATGTTTCAGCGCTTAGATGCTGCAGTTAATAGGGCTCTTTCAGAGACTGTTTGTAACTGCAAAGCTGGTTGCCTCTTGTAACCCTTAGGCCCCATGCACATGACCAAGTGTGCTTCCAATGTGGCACTGATTTTCTAGTGGAACGCACTCAGGTGACACCAGGATGCATTCACATCTGTGGTGGCTTCCGATCCATTCCGTTCCAACACAGATGATTATAGAACAGGTCTTATCGTGCTCCATGTCATCGCAACAAAATGGAAGGTCTTCCAGACTCCAGACGGTCTGGCAGAGAATAACCCCAATACTATAAGGATTTTGGAGCCAATCACTTGCCTCTAGGGCCTCAATAAGAAGCACACCATTTTTAGTCGCCTTTGCACATACTTTCATTAATATTAAGAAAGAGGCTTACAGCATCATGCATGTTTCCTGAGATTACAGTTTGAGGTGCCAGCAGAGAGGAAAGGCGAAAAACACATCTAGAGGCCAAAAATGCAGATAAAGGAAGGAAATTAACATAAATTGCACATGAAGGGTATATGAGAGAAAATAAGCAAAGGAATACTTAGGGGAGAAGCTGGAGAACGTCTTGGACCTTCTGAGTTACAAGGTTGATGGATATTTGGAGTTAAAATCCTGCAAAGTACAAACTGTTTATCCACAAGGATACCGGATTGTCAACCCCATTGATCATACTGTAATCTGGTTTATCTTTCTAAGAGAGAGTAATTGTATTCCACACAACCAAGAAAGTTAAAAAAAAACAAAAAACATTAAAGGGATATTTCCACCTTAGATGCAGGTTCTGTTACTATAGAAGGAGCCATACAGATAAGGTCACATGACCATACATGTGCAGGTTCTGTTACTATAGAAGGGCCCATACAGATAAGGTCACATGACCATACATGTGCAGGTTCTGTTACTATAGAAGGAGCCATACAGATAAGGTCACATGACCATACATGTGAAGGTTCTGTTACTATAGAAGGAGCCATACAGATAAGGTCACATGACCATACATGTACAGATTATGTTACTATAGAAGGAGCCATACAGATAAGGTCACATGACCATACATGTGCAGGTTCTGTTACTATAGAAGGGCCCATACAGATAAGGTCACATGACCATACATGTGCAGGTTCTGTTACTATAGAAGGGCCCATACAGATAAGGTCACATGACCATACATGTGCAGGTTCTGTTACTATAGAAGGGCCCATACAGATAAGGTCACATGACCATACATGTGCAGGTTCTGTTACTATAGAAGGGCCCATACAGATAAGGTCACATGACCATACATGTGCAGGTTCTGTTACTATAGAAGGGCCCATACAGATAAGGTCACATGACCATACATGTGCAGGTTCTGTTACTATAGAAGGGCCCATACAGATAAGGTCACATGACCATACATGTGCAGGTTCTGTTACTATAGAAGGGCCCATACAGATAAGGTCACATGACCATACATGTGCAGGTTCTGTTACTATAGAAGGGCCCATACAGATAAGGTCACATGACCATACATGTGAAGGTTCTGTTACTATAGAAGGAGCCATACAGATAAGGTCACATGACCATACATGTGCAGGTTCTGTTACTATAGAAGGAGCCATACAGATAAGGTCACATGACCATACATGTACAGGTTCTGTTACTATAGAAGGAGCCATACAGATATAGTCACATGACCATACATGTGCAGGTTCTGTTACTATAGAACGGCCCATACAGATATGGTCACATGACCATACATGTACAGGTTCTGTTACTATAGAAGGAGCCATACAGATAAGGTCACATGACCATACATGTGCAGGTTCTGTTACTATAGAAGGAGCCATACAGATAAGATCACATGACCATACATGTGCAGGTTCTGTTACTATAGAAGGGCCCATACAGATAAGGTCACATGACCATACATGTGCAGGTTCTGTTACTATAGAAGGGCCCATACAGATAAGGTCACATGACCATACATGTGAAGGTTTTGTTACTATAGAAGGAGCCATACAGATATGATCACATGACCATACATGTGCAGGTTCTGTTACTATAGAAAGAGCCATATAGATAAGGTCACATGACCATACATGTACAGATTCTGTTACTATAGAAGGAGCCATACAGATAAGATCACATGACCATACATGTACAGATTCTGTTACTATAGAAGGAGCCATACAGATAAGATCACATGACCATACATGTGCAGGTTCTGTTACTATAGAAGAAGCCATACAGATAAGGTCACATGACCATACATGTACAGATTCTGTTACTATAGAAGGAGCCATACAGATAAGGTCACATGACCATACATGTGCAGGTTCTGTTACTATAGAAGGAGCCATACAGATATGGTCACATGACCATACATGTGCAGGTTCTGTTACTATAGAAGGAGCCATACAGATAAGGTCACATGACCATACATGTGCAGGTTCTGTTACTATAGAAGAAGCCATACAGATAAGGTCACATGACCATACATGTGCAGGTTCTGTTACTATAGAAGGAGCCATACAGATAAGGTCACATGACCATACATGTGCAGGTTCTGTTACTATAGAAAGAGCCATATAGATAAGGTCACATGACCATATGTGACCAGGCCTGTAGAGAGATCTGCACAGATAAGGTGAGATGAAACAGACATTGAGTAATGATATGTACTTAAGGTGCCTGGGATGTGTAATAGTTTAGCAGATCTGATCAGCAGCATAGTCAGAAACTACATAGTGTGAACCAGAGGCAAGCTGACGGCTGCATTTGCTAGGACAGAGAGCACGACAGTGGGCGCAGACTGTTACAGTCATCAGGTAATAGCTGCCATGGCTCTCAGATTGAGGGGGATGTCTGTAATGAGACACCCCTTTTATCATATGGATTCTGATATATGTAGGCGATGAGAGGCTACATTGTATGGAAGTTTTTTTTTTTTTTACTTTATTGACTGGAAGAAGTTTGATCATTTTTACTGAACCGTACAACCTGAAGTTTTTGACTTCTTCCTGAGCTAGAGGGTTTTCTTGATCTCAGCTGACATAAAGATTATCTTTTAATAAAAGTTCCATTTACTTAAGGTGACAGGTGACATTTCAACAAGGCTACAGAACCTTGTGGAGAAGACATATGAACTGTAAAAACCTAGAGAGATACAATTGTACAATTTTCAAAAAGTTTTAGGGCAGGATTGTATTTTCTATCGTTTCTTTGAGGAGCCACAAAAACTGATTAATGACAAGGGGATCTCATGTAATGTATTCCTAGGGCAATAACACCGCCCTCCCCAAGCAAGGAGATGACATCATACCCTGATCCGCTCCAATCACAAGAACAGAGGGCCTGTTTCTCCCTATATGAATGGAGCAGCGGACAAGCATGTGGGCTGATTTTCCATTCTTCTGTATGGGACTGCCAAAGAGGAGCTTAAGTACAGTCCTGCAGAGTTGAATGGAGTACCATCACCACCACTCCATTTATACAGGAGGACACCAAGCCCCTGTTCTAATGACCGATGGGGGTCCCAGCAGTTGGCTCCCACCAGTGAGACACCTATCATTGACTGATGACATCATAGAGCACCGCCTTATGTCTCTCTAGTAATACACCATAAACTGTGAGCTCTGACCTTCATCACCTTAGTCCATTACATGCAAGCTATTAGGCAGAAGCTGTTTATAGGGTGTCGGTGGGCCACCTTAGCTTCTCACATATTTGATGATGTCATCATATTCAGTTGAATGTCCATACCATGTAGATACCAGTTTACTTCTACTTTTATTTTATGAACCCTGGCAGACAATGAGGGATATGTGATCTCACAAGACGTACTTGTTACCCAGCGGTTGGTATTCATTCAGATTGTAATAACCAGTTATGGTTCTGGGTGCATGACTCCATCTGTTTTCTCATTACGGGGAATGAGACATAGGAAAAAATCGCTGTTATTTACAATTCAATTCTATTTCTAAGACGCTAGTGTTACCGAGAAGCTGATCAGAGGCGCAGCTCATAAATAATATCACAGAGCTAATATTTTCTCTTACTTGGGTTTATCCTCATTTATGTTCTGCTATGGATTCTGATCTTCCCGGTTACTAGTGAGTGACTGCATACAAAGAGACTGCGCTATGTATTTTTTAGTTGTGGGCCAGCCTGTCTTATGGATGTTGCAAATCTAATTTTGCAGCAGATTCAGATGTGATATTCATATTCCAGGGTCGGACTGGCCCACCAGGAGTTTAACCCCCTCATACATAGGTCCAGCAGAGGATAACACAATGTGGAGGAGATTTTGGAGACAATCACTACTTACTAGGGACCATTTCTTATGGGGTGATCACAAATTAGACAGTATTAATAATTTACCCTGTCTGTACAATGATCACAACCTAACAGTGGATGTCGCATCTTCTGTGCATACGTGCCAGTTGAACTAAATTTGCTGGCAGTCCTGAATGTTTGGGGAAAAAAATTCCTGGCAAATTTGGCCCAAAAAGAGGACACAATTTACAAAACCCCACCCAAAAGGGGCAGTCCTGCTAAGTCTAAGGGTGGTCCTGGGCAGATGAAGGGTATTTCCAGAGGTGATCCAGGGGGTGGACTTAAAGGGGTTGTCCAGTTTCAGCCAATAAATGTTATTGTTTGTATAATGAATACTTTATGTATCAGTTTACTAGATCTCTGCTTGCTGTCATTCATTGTTTACCTCTAGTGGATTAAAATCAGTTCATGATCACGTGATGGACACACAGGTGCATGACTCGTTACAAGACAGAGCTCTGATTACTGTGCTGTGACTGTAACAAGCCGTGCACCTGTGTGTCCATCACACCAAGGACTGATTTTTATACAGTCGCAGTAAACAATCGATGACAGCAAGCAGAGATCTAGAAAACTGTAAGGAATTGATACAGAAAGTATATTGGAAAATTGTACAACTTTTCATTATACAAGAAGACCTTCTACATTTCACATACATAGTGAACAGTAATGTCATATACTGCTTTGTACTGTATATACAGATCCTAAGCAGACTGTCGGTCGCTGTCATGTTAGACAATGTTAGATGAATGTTAGGACCAGCCAACTATCTAAAGTGTCTGAGGATTCGGCTCACCCACATCCTTCTGTTAACAAGTCAGATATGAGGTGCATGTGCCTTGGCTGAAATCTTACACAGCTCAAAGCAGGCATAGATTTGTGTCACCATTTACACCACAAAGGTGGCATAAATGAGGATGAATGTGGTATGCCCAATGGGTCCACTCACACCCCACTCCACCAAATCGTCTGGCACAAAAACTCTACTTTCAACAATTTAAATCGCAACAGCGTTAAAAAATTGCAAACCAAAAATGTGGCTTAAAATAATAATATTTATCCATTGTTTTTTTGCACTTGTTAAAGGGGTGCTCAGCTTCCCATCATGGGCATCCTCAGAAATAATAGCTAATCTGCTGCAGTCTTGTGCCGCAGGTTCTGTGGCCGAGTCAGACGCAAAATTCATGAGAAGGCTGAGCAGGGCGCTTCCGCAGAACCTTGCCGGTACAATAATTTCATCTTTATCTTCCTTCTGTACTGTTTATACACCACTGTTTTAGCAATGTAGCTGCATACACAAACGGGGGGAGATTGAAACCATTTTCAATGTTTCCTCCTGTGTTATTTTACAATAAAAATGGTTGTTATGTTGTAAAAAGGGGTGCTGTGTATTGTATTATTTATTTTAGGGGAACACAGTATAGTGTCTTATTTATTTAGGTAAATTGTATTATCGATTTCAGGAGACACAGTATATTGTATTATTTATTTTAGGGAAGCACAGTATAGTGTATTATTTATTTAGATAAATTGCATTATTTATTTTGGGGAGCACAGTACATTGTATTATATATTTTAAGGGAGCAGATTATAGTGTATTATTTATATCAGTGTCACATTAAATTGCATTATTTCATGGGTCACAGTATATTTTATTATTTTTTTAGGGAACAAAGTATATTCTATTTATTTCAGGGGTTATGGTGTATTATTTATTTCAGGGGTCACAGTATATTTTATTATTTTATTTAGAGGGGACACAGTATATTCTATTTATTTCAGGGGCACATTAAATTGCATTATTTATTTCAGGGGCACCGTATATTTTATTATTTTTTATAGGGGACACAGTATATTCTATTATTTATTTCAGGAGCACATTAAATTGCATTATTTATTTAAGGGGCACAGTATATTTTTTTTATAGGGGACACAGTATATTCTTTTATTTATTTCAGGAGCACATTAAATTGCATTATTTATTTCAGGGGTCACAGTATATTTTATTATTTTTTATAGGGGACACAGTATATTCTATTTATTTCAGGGGCACATTAAATTTCATTATTTATTTCAGGGGTCACAGTATATTTTATTATTTTATTTAGAGGGGACACAGTATATTCTATTTATTTCAGGGGCACATTAAATTGCATTATTTATTTCAGGGGCACCGTATATTTTATTATTTTTTATAGGGGACACAGTATATTCTATTATTTATTTCAGGAGCACATTAAATTGCATTATTTATTTAAGGGGCACAGTATATTTTTTTATAGGGGACACAGTATATTCTTTTATTTATTTCAGGAGCACATTAAATTGCATTATTTATTTCAGGGGTCACAGTATATTTTATTATTTTTTATAGGGGACACAGTATATTCTATTTATTTCAGGGGCACATTAAATTTCATTATTTATTTCAGGGGTCACAGTATATTTTACTATCTTTTTATGGGACACAGTGTATTATTTATTTCAAGGATCACAGTGTATTTATTTCAGGAGCACATTAAATTGCATTATTTATTTCAGGGGCGCAGTACAATTTATTTATTTTTTATGGGGGACACAATATATTCTATTATTTTTTTTATAGGGGACACAGTATATTCTATTATTTATTTCAGGGGCATATTAAATTGCGTTATTTATTTCAGGGGTCACAGTATATTTTATTATTTTTTTATAGGGGATACAGTATATTTTATTATTTATTTCAGGGTTCACAGTATATTTTATTATTTTTTTAGGGGACACAGTATATTATTTATTTCAGGGGTCACAGTGTATTTATTTCAGGAGCACATTAAATTGCATTATTTATTTCAGGGGGCACATTATATTTTATTTTTTTTTATAGGGGACACAGTATATTCTATTATTTTTTTTATAGGGGACACAGTATATTCTATTATTTATTTCAGGAGCACATTAAATTGTATTATTTATTTCAGGGGGCACATTATATTTTATTATTTTTTTATAGGGGACAAAGTATATTCTATTATTTTTTTTATAGGGAACACAGTATATTCTATTATTTATTTCAGGGGCACAGTATATTTTATTATTTTTTTAGGGGACACAGTATATTCTATCATTTATTTCAGGGGCACAGTATATTTTATTATTTTTTAGGGGATACAGTATATTCTATTATTTATTTCAGGGGCACAGTATATTTTACTATTTTTTTAGGGGACACAGTATATTCTATCATTTATTTCAGAGGCACAGTATATTTTATTATTTTTTTAGGGGATACAGTATATTCTATTATTTATTTCAGGGGTCACAGTGTAGTATTTATTTCAGGGGCACAGTATATTACTCATTTTAGGTTCAAACTACATTGTGTTATTATTTCAGGGGCACAGCATACTGTATTATTTGTTTCAGGAGTACAAGTTGTCTAATGCTGTATTTTGCAATAAAAAAAGGTTGCTATGGTGTACATAGCCTTTCTGTCTCACAGTACTGTAAAACCTGTATTTAGAAAGAAAAACACCCCCGTAAGGACTCTGACATTTAGAATGAGATAACTAGAACCTGGTCACTCGGCCTTTCTTTACTTCCACAGTCTACGGGCAGAGGTTCTAAAAATAATTGACGTTTTGGCAGTCGGGAACGGATAAAAAGTCTTTACCTATTACCCAGGAGATAATGAGCAATTCCATCCAGGAGAAGCACGAGGTTTTCATCCTAAATAGCTGCTTTGCATTATCGGTGATGCTTTCGTTAGGAAGGATCTTGGTGCCCTCGAATCTGTCGGCTGCATTCATCACTAGCAGACCAAGGAAAATAGTAAATGAGGCCGCGTGAGCTACAAACTTCATGAAAGGTCCACGCATTATTTTACCAAGCTGTAAAAGACAAGATATCACATAAACACTCATAAATTATGCATGGGGCTTCTTGTCCATGATATAATAATATTACCAAGGCAACCAGGTCATATTGTCACCAAAGATATCAAGTCGGTAAAACTGGTAATAATGATAATAAAGATTTCCATGCAAATAACGGCAAGTGAGGGCACGTTTCTTCTAAGAAGACTGACAGTTCAATTCCATAGGATTATATATTATTATACAAGGTTATGCCATAAGTCATTGTCATACTAAAAGCTGTCAGTAGCTGTTTTACTGTAATTTTCAGTGTTTCTAGCATAAAAATAACCTTTCCATTATCTTTTGATTCCATGTGCTGCTTTGGTGCTGCTAGTGCATGTTCTAGACAGAATCAGTCTCCTTCCCCCTCTGGCAGCTGATAGTATATTCTCCTACAAAAGGATACTTCTCAGCTATACTGCCATGCTACTTCAGACGTTGTGTTCCTTCCCTGACAAGCAGGGCAGAAAGTTATTCCTATTGGCTGCCCTGCAGAGGATCACTGTGTAGACACCTGTCTGTGGGGAGATTGACTGAGCACGTGTGTCCGCCAGCAACTCATTAGGTGGACGTGCACATTGCTATACACTGTGCTATAAGTTATTTCAGGGGCCACAGTGCATTGTGTTATTTATTTTAAGGTGTACCGTATATTGTATTATTGATTTCAGGGGGCACAGTATATTGTATTATTTATTTCAGGGGCACAGTATATTGCATTATTTATTCAGGGGACACAGTATATTTTATTATTTATTTTATGGACACACAATGTATTGTATTATTTATTTCAGGGGCACAGTATATTGTATTATTTATTTCTGGGGCACAGTATATTGTATTATTTATTTCAGGGGCACAGTATATTGTATTATTTATTTCATGGGCACAGTATATTGTATTATTTATCTCAGGGGCACAGTATATTGTATTATTTATTTCAGGGGCACAGTATATTGTATTATTTATTTCAGGGGCACAGTATATTGCATTATTTATTCAGGGGACACAGTATATTTTATTATTTATTTTAAGGACACACAATGTATTGTATTATTTATTTCAGGGGCACAGTATATTGTATTATTTATTTCAGGGGCACAGTATATTGTATTATTTATTTCAAGGGCACAGTATATTGTATTATTTATCTCAGGGGCACAGTATATTGCATTATTTATTTCAGGGGGCACAGTATATTTTATTATTTATTTTAAGGGCACACAATATATTGTATTATTTATTTCAGGGGCACAGTATATTGTATTATTTATTTCACAGAGCACAGTATATTGCATTATTTATTTCATGGGACACATTATCTTTTATTATTTATTTTAGGGGCACACAATATATTGTATTATTTATTTCAGGGGCACATTATATTGTATTATTTATTTCACAGGGTACAGTATATTGTATTTATTTTAGGGGGCACAATATATTGTATTATTTATTTCATAGGGCAGAGTATATTGTATTTATTTTAGGGGCGCACAGTATATTATATTATTTATTTCAGGGATCATGGTGTACTGTATTACTTATTTTACAGGGCATAGTATGTGGAAGTTTTGTTTTCAGAAGGCACAGTGTTTGGCATTATTACCTAATGGAGGGGACACAGTGTATTGTTTACAGGGGCATAGTGTGTAGCAGTATTATATTCAGGGTTGCAGTGTGTAGTATTATGGGTATCTTGTCTTAGTAAAAAAAAAAGTGAGGATATTCTGCAAATTTGAGGAGCCAAAGACATCTTGGCACCAAACTCTGCAGAGATGAGGTATACTGTAGCAGAATTTAACTGTCATAATGGTGTGAGCAAAATGGAGAGAAAAAAAGAATGACAAGAATCAGAGATATCACCAGTCACTAAATGTAAATGCTTATGGTCGCAGTGCTACTGCATTCACTCAAAGTCTATTGCAAGATGATGGGTGTTACCCTTCTACAGTAGTTTGTGAAACAGCAGCTCCCATCTTACTCATTGCTCAGGTCACACTGGGATTTGTAGTTTCACACGGTACAAACTTACTTAGCAGAAGTAATCCTGATTTACAGCAATTTTAGTCTAGGGCCTCAAGTGTAGGAATGAACACAATGAAGACCCTTGACGCAGGTTGCGTATTTTGGCCAAAATTTTGAATAATATCCATTTTTGCATTTTTTGCAGGATGCAGCCTGGTCGTTTCATGTTGGGATAGATTGGGGTGTCTGTACTTTGTGAGGTGTGGGCAGCCCAAACTGATCTAATAGTATGGGCATGACCAATGCTATTGTACACTACACATAACCGTGTGACTGGCACTGTCACTAAAGTGGTCTTTTTCAGTGATAACCTGTCTTGGCAATTGGCATACTACCCATCATTGTAGGCTGAGTATCTGGGAGAATGTTAGTGAAAATTTTGTGGCAAAGTCCCTGTTGGTGAGTCCCACCCATTTTTTGGATGCACCTTTTTTTAGTGTCTTACGACCCTTTTTGTGACATGGACATGTTAGTGTTCTGGTCAATCTCCTTTTTGTGCTAACATAACATATTAAACTATAGAGACCCCAGCAGATACAAGAGCTTTCCGATAGGCCCCGGAAATTTGCCCATTCTTTCAGAAATCCAAGATGTTTTTGGAAGACTCCAGGACATTCCGGGAGAGTTGGCAAGTATGGAAATTGGTTTATTAGATTACTAAGGCTAAGTTCACATCTCCGGTGGAGACTCCGCTGTAGAAATCACCAAAAATCGGCAGAGAGAAAAGTCCTGCACAGAGGACCTTTCTCTCCACCGGTTTCAGTATGAATACACGGACACCCAGTGGACCATGTTATAGTCAATGTGGTCCTCTGGTGTCCACGTGTAACCACTGGTTTAGCGGTCCGGCTCTCCGTCGTTCAGATCCCCCAGCGGATCCGAACCACAAAGAGCCTGGCACAGATGTGAACCTAGCCCAAGTAGGACTAATTTTCCATGGCACATTAAACCGCAGCCAAATAGCAAATCCCACCCCTGTGAGTGCAACTGAGTGACACACATGTATTACATCATCGTGGTTGGCGCCTCTAGTAATGCGATACAATAATTACCTTGCTACATGGTGCGACCCAGTAAACCATGGCAAGAAATGGCAACCCGACCGCTACAGCCAGAACAACCAGAAATTTTACTGCTGTGGTCTGTTGCCGCAAGCCGGATAGATTTTCGTACCAGATGGAAAGGAGCTGCTGCTGACAATTGGGATGAGCCACGAACTAAAAAGTAATAAAAAATAATATAAATATAGTAATATAACTAAGCATTAATCATGTGTCTTCACTGACTACAATTTGACCACTTTCCATGTACCCAAATATTTGTAGCGATGTGATATCTATGGTGACATCACACCATGTCATCGAGAAGACCACTCTGTGTTCACCATGGCTTCTAGTTATGACCTCATCACCATAGACAATATGTTGTTAAAAGGACTGGTAAACTAGTTATTGGTGGCAGGCGAACAACGGGTACAACAGTGAAGCAGTTTGGGTCAAGAAGTAGAGTCCAGGTAGATTTGGTTTATTTTTGCGACTGAAACTTTCCGCCATGGATAGGCCAGAGGATCTGGATTTAGATTAGCCACAATATATCCCAATAAGGGTTCATTCATGGTATTTGGAATAGCCACGTGCTGAATCTACGTATGTACATGCCACTCGCCACACTGCCTTCCAGGACATTGATGAGGGTGGAATAAAAGAGAAAATAGTCACAACTTTTTGGCACAAAACCCTGATGTGTACAAAAAATTGCAACTTTTTTATGTTTTCTATGCCAAAATATTGGCATACAAGGAATGATAAGTCTGCACCAAATAGTATGAAAAGCTTCTGAAAGATTATTGCAAAATCACACTTTTTTTTCTCGCACAACACATCTTGGCATACCGTATGTCTAGCCAAGAGATACATTTAGTAAGCCTATATCTGTACTGTATCTGAATGACACATCAAAAGCTAAATGTACATGTACCCTATGATAGGACTATGGGGGATTGCAGTTTTGATCATCAAGAGCTTAAAGGCAATTTCCAAGTTGATGATATCGATGACCTATTCTTACAATAGGCCATCAATATCTGGTCAATGAGTGTCTGACACCCGGCACCCCTACCGATCAGCTGTTTGAAGAAGCCTCTTTACTGCTTATCAAGCACTGCATCATCCATTATATAGTGGCTGGGCTTGATATTGCAGTCCAGCCTTGTTCAGTTGAATGGGACTGAACTGCAAATAAGTCGTGTGCCGAATGAACGTGACATCACATGGGCTGAATGAAGGGCTGCAGCCATTTTAAACGGCTGATCGGTGGTGGTGCCGGTTGGTGGACTCCCACCAATTACTGATGACCTCATTTTTCTTCTAAGTTGCCATAATAATTTCTGTATAAAGAAGTAATAAGAAACTTCTTTCCTACCTTTTTCACTTCATACTTAATAGCAAGCTTTAATCGGCAGAGGCTGGGCCGGCCGCTAGCTTCTCCAGAGCTGTGGTTCGAGTCTACATCACCATTTAATATCGCTTCCACCTCCTCTGTGTTTCTGCACAAATCAAGAAGTCCAACAACAAAGTCCTTGCATTGCATAGACAATTTTTTGTAGTCATTCTAAAAAACATGTAAAACATATTGGAGAAGTGACTAGAAATAGTTGAAACATGCAAAGTAATAAGTGCAACTCATCACAGGTTCCTGCTCATCCAGTGTGCTGGGTCTCGAAAATGGTGAAAGGGAGTCTGTCACTAGAACCATCATAACTCAACCCTGCAGATAGATAGGTTAGTGTCACCAGACCCCAGCATATCACCCCAGTCCTGCAGATAGATAGGTTAGGGTCACCAGACCCTGATATATCAGCCCAGTACTGAAGATAGATAGGTTAGGGTCACCAAACCCCGACATATCACCCCAACCCTGCAGATAGATAGGTTAGGGTCACCAGACCCTGGCATATCAACCCAACCCTGCAGATAGATAGGTTAGGGTCACCAAACCCCGACATATCATCCCAACCCTGCAGATAGATAGGTTAGTGTCACCAGACACCAGCATATCACCCCAGCACTGTAGATAGATAGGTTAGTGTCACCAGACCCCAGCATATCACCCCAACCCTGCAGATAGATAGGTTAGGGTCACCAGACCCTGGCATATCAACCCAACCCTGCAGATAGATAGGTTAGGGTCACCAAACCCCGACATATCATCCCAACCCTGCAGATAGATAGGTTAGTGTCACCAGACCCCAGCATATCACCCCAGCACTGTAGATAGATAGGTTAGTGTCACCAGACCCCAGCATATCACCCCAGCACTGCAGATAGATAGGTTAGGGTCACCAGCCCGACAACCAGCCCAGCACTGAAGATAGCTAGGTTAGGGTCACCAAACCCCGAAAAATCATCCCAACCCTGCAGATAGATAGGTTAGGGTCACCTGATTCAAACAGTGTTTACCCAATTTTTCAACAATGCAAATTAACTCTTTGTTGCTTATCTCTTTAGAGCAATGACAACACCCTCATTGCTCCAAACAGTTCATTTGCATATTAAAAAAGAACAATATCTCGGCAATAGAGGCATTGGTTTACAAGAGAACACTGTATGATTCAGGTGACCCTAAACTATTTATCTGCACAGTTGGGTTGATATGCTGGGTTCTGCTGACAGACTCCCTTTGAATAATTTATATAATTTGTAATTTGTGCTTTGTTTTTATCTTTTTTTTTTATTTTTTGCCTCATTCCAACTCCACACAGAGTGTAAGAGAGTAGTTTAAGAGTCTGGCATCTAGAAAATAAGATGGTGGTAGCAGACAGGTGCCCTGCTGAAAAGATTTTAAAAACAAGACTAAAGATACAAAATAAAAATTGCACATGACACTCAATGCCAGGAATCCATGACAAGGCCCATAGGTTCATGCAATGTAGTTTATCAAATATTCAGTCCAAGACATATTAGGATCGAGTATTGAGTATCTCTAGTGACCTGAAAGCAGATCATGCCACATTTCAACGTGTACTTCTACTATATTACTTCTCCTCTTCCTCAAAGGCCAAATATGCCCTTTTAGGTTGAGGCTCCACGTTGCGGAAACGCAGCTTTTTTTGTTGCAGATTTTGATACGTTTTTTTGAGCCAAAGCCAAAAATGGCTACAGAAGGAGTGGGTGATATATAGGAAGCTCTTATACTACTCCTTCTGCTAAATCCACTCCTGGCTTTGGCTCAAAACACCACAGCAAAATCTGCAACAAAAAAAGCTGCGTTTCTGCACTCTGGGGCTTCAGCCCTAGGTGGTTTCGCAGCAACTGGACAACATTCTATACTGTACGGTACATCATAGTACACATCTGAATTGATACAGGACAGTTCTGAGAAGATATCCAGATATTTCCTTCCTCATCTCTCCTCTTGGTTTGACATATCCCAAGATTTAAAAAACAAAACAATTTGCGTAAATTTTCAAAGCTAGTCATCTCACGCCCCTCATCTCAGGGTGTCTTTCCAGGAGGAAAGATAAGGAGGGTCTCCTCTGTAAAAGGAGCACCAAGGGATTCTGTAGGGCTTGTGCACACAGCACCGTTGACATCATTACGGTATGAGACATGATGTGTGACACTATGGTGTAAAAAAAATATGGTGGTAAATGATAAATTCTTAAAAACTTGGTTTGTAAAACAACATTAAATACAAAACTATATCAGCAACACAGTGCCCAATATGGTTCATTATGGCACACCATATTAGGACCATAAGGTCTTATACGGCATTGTCATGCCTACATCAGAACCTCTTTATGAAGAAAGGGGTTTGTAGTATTAAAAAGAGTCTGCCACCAGAACTCAGTATATGAATCCAGCCCTGCAGATACACACTTGGACAAAATTGTTGGTACCCCTCGTTTAATGAAAGAAAAACCCACAATGGTCACAGAAATAACTTGAATCTGACAAAAGTAATTTGCCAAACTACATGTTGACAAGCCACAAAGCTTCTGGGAGAATGTCCTATGGACAGATGAGACCAAAAAAATCGAAATTTTTGGCAAGGCACATCAGCTCTATGTTCACAGACGGAAAAATGAAGCATATCTTGAAAAGAACACTGTCCCTACTGTGAAACATGGAGGAGACTCTGTTATGTTCTGGGGCTGCTTTGCTGCATCTGGCACAGGGTGTCTTGAATCTGTGCAGGGTACAATGAAATCTCAAGACTATCAAGGGATTCTAGAGAGAAATGTGCTGCCCAGTGTCAGAAAGCTTGGTCTCAGTCACAGGTTATGGGTCTTGCAACAGGATAATGACCCAAAACACACAGCTAAAAACACCCAAGAGGAAAACATTGGACTATTCTGAAGTGGCCTTCTATGAGCCCTGACCTAAATCCTATTGAGCATCTTTGGAAGGAGCTGAAACATGCCGTCTGGAAAAGGCACCCTTCAAACCCGAGACAACTGGAGCAGTTTGCTCATGAGGAGTGGCCAAAATACCTGCTGAGAGGTGCAGAAGTCTCATTGACAGTTACAGGAATCGTTTGATTGCAGGGATTGCCTCAAAAGGTTGTGCAACAAAATATTAAGTTAAGGGAACCATCATTTCTGTCCAGGCCTGTTTGATTTTATTAAAAAATTCTGTTGAAGCCTGGTTGAAAAGCAATGTCTGACTTTCATTTGTTCATTTTCATAGAATTTTTATATATTATTTCTTTTGTCAGATTCAAGTTATTTCTGTGACCATTGTGGGTTTTTCTTTCATTAAACAAGGGGTACCAACAATTTTGTCCACGTGTGTAGATAGGTTAGGGTCACCTTAATCAAACAGTGTTTTCCTCCTGTACACTGCTGCCTACATTGCTGAGATATGCAAATGAGACCATTGCTCTAAAGAGATAAGTCTAAAATTGCTCTGTGCTGCCTGTCCCTGAGTTCTGTCTCACTTGTTGCTTCTAATATTCTTGGCGCATGCGCAGTACATGGGACTTAAACCAGACAAGCATCACAGCAGTACTGTGCATATGGCAAGAATACGAGTGTGACAGAACTCAGGACCAGAAAAGATTAGGTTTACCTTGCCTGGCCCTGTCAATCAGAGGAGGGCACCAGGGGCGGAGTGTAGCATAGAGCGATTTTAGAGCAACGCCCTCATTGCTCCAAAGACTACATTTGTATATTGACAAAACAGCGATATCTTGCTAACAGAGGTAATAATTCATGAAGAGAAAATACTGTATGATTCAGGTAAACCTAACCTATCTATCTGCAGGGCTGGGGTGATATGCTGGTTCTGGTGACAGACTCCCTTTAAATAGATAGAGAAATATACCTTGACTTATAATACATGCCACAGCACCTGAAGAACTTCCTTAAATCCTACGTGCACTGCCTCAATAACTTTATATTGCCCCATTTTTTCTAAAAATGAAATGACTTTGCGTATACATCTCCTATGAAGACCACACAATGTGCCAATGTTTATACAGTAGACTAGAAAAAAATAGTATAATCCTGTGATCATGTCTTATTCCTTCCATCAGCCTTCTATTCTTGCTAACCTACTGTACTGCCTACAGGGGCATAACCAGGGGCGTATTTGACATTTTTTGGACCACAGGCAAAGTTAAGTCTGGGGACCCCCTAATAGTGCCCTTTATTGTCCCCAAACATAATATACTTCCCCTTACTTCACCCACACAGTATACTACCCCTTTAATGTGACAGATGGCCGGTATGTAGTTAGTGTGGGCCCCTCAGAACTATGGGGCCCCTGTTTAGTGGGTAAGACCGCCTCTGGGTGTAACTTGAAGCTCCAGGGCCCCAATGCAAAATCTTTGATGGGCCCCTATCTACCTTGTGCCATTTATAAAAGCAGCATCTTTTATATAGGAGAGGAAACTTTGGGATCCCATCACAATCCAGGGCCCAGTAAAGTCTGCCACGTCTGCACCCCATATAGCCACACCTCTGCCTATGGGTCTGCATGGGTGCTGTATACCCAAAGCAATAGGACATTTTAAATCAAGTCTATTTATTTTTCATCTTATGGTGCACTGGAGCGATAAAAGATAGTCACAAGTGTACATCGCCTCGAAGAAAAGGAGGGGGGATGGGCAAACACTATGACCATCTGCTGACTGATGGGATGGCTTGTCAATACTTTCTAGGACAGTAAGTGACCTTTTGTTTTTATATGGCCATTGGATCACTCTGTGACATCTAATAATTTACAATAAGGGGTACATGAATCCATTTTATCACCTAAAGTCATACATCACTGTAAACTTGGAGTTTAACCTATTGTAGGTATATAGTATAGACATACACTACTTTTAAAGGGGACACACTACCTGTCCATTTCAGTGAATACTTGTATTCTGCCTGAAATAATTATTGTAGAACATCTTTTTTTAGAAGTCTGCGTTGTGCCGTTCCTTTGTTATTCCTCCTGGAAATGTAGGAACCCACTGACAACTGGATGATACCATTTCCCTACTCAGAGAGGTGTGTCCCTGGACAGTTTGACATCTGCCCTGATTGGACAGTGTCAGGCAGGGACACACCCACAAGCAGTAACAGCCTTTTGTAAATTTCTAGGAGGAATAACAGAGGAATAGTGTCCAAAATAACCATTTCAAAAATGATTTCAGATGAATCTGTATTTTCCATGTTAGCCGACATGATTTGTGTGTGATTTTTATACTTACAGGGCACTGTCGCTGCATTTATTATACACACAAGGAGCTATTTTTGCCCTTATAACCTCGACAGTAATTACATTCTGATCCGACCACAATGGATACTGTATCGAGCAAGCGAAAAATCCCAATGCAAACATTAAGCGTAGTTTGCATATTAATGAACTATTTCATGTCTGGCAAATCCCTTCTTATCTGCTCAGAGGTTTATTAAAGTCTTAAGTGACCTTCTCAAGTAAACTTCACCCATCTCCGCTGTAATTCCTTCTGCACAGTGAAGCTTTTATACCAAGATCTATGTGTACTACATTAAAAAGTAATGCCTGACCCACAATGCATTAAACAGAGGCTTACGTAAGGACCCGCAGCACTGTAGTCGTAACAATATATGCGCGGCCATGGACCGTGGTGTGAAAAATGACATTTTCAAATTACACAGAAACGCACTTTGGAGAAATCCGCAATTACTCCTGCAATGACTCCTTGCAGAGGTTTGGAGCTAGCAATAAATAAGAAGGGGGAGGGGAAAAGCCCTTGAGAGGTCAAGGGGCGACTGGTCCTCAATTAATTTTCATTATTTTTGGTAAAAAAATATGCAAATAAGGCCTCATTGGTGGAAAAGAAGAATTTTCTCCTAGCGCCACATTTTTATAGTAGCTCCCTATAGATTAACCACTTCTGTACCAGGCAAATTTCCCTGTTTCACAAACGGACACATTTTCGTGTTTTTTACTAACATGCGTTTTTAAGGGCTATAACATTTTTTTTATTGTTCAGGTTATTCAAATAATTTTTGCATCTTTTTTTTGTTGAGACATAGGGCTTTATTTTTTATTTTATTTTTGCATTTTTTTTTTTTACATACAGGAAAATGTAAATAAAACAATGTCTATTTTTCACATTTTTAAATTTTTTTTTTTAATAGCACAAACTGCTACTAAAAACTTTTAAAAATAGTTTTCCCTCTTGATTACAGTAATTTTTATGCAGTGATGTGTCACCAGGGGTGGGGCTAGAACCTGTGATGTAGGTGAGATTTTAACTTTTTTTTAAATTATTTTACTTTATTTTTTTCTTTTTGCCTTTTTTTCTTTTTTTTTTTTTTTGCCTTTTTATTTACATTGTGCCCCCATAAGGTCATAATAGACCTTTCAGAGGCATCTTAAGGGTGTGTCCGGAATTTTCAGCATTCCGTCACGGCATCCCGCTCCTGATTAGGCCCGGATGAATGGGCCTAATCAGGAGCGCGTCTCGAGCTGCGGACACCGCAGGCGGAATCCACGGCAAGATAGGTCATGTTGCTTTTTTTTTCCGCTAGCGGAAAAAAGCCGCTAGAGGAAAAAAAAAACCTTACTGACTCCCATTGAAATGAATTGGAAGAGTTTTTGCAGGCAGATTTTGAGGCGGATTCCGCGTCAAAATCCGCTGCCAAAAAACTCAGTGTGAACACAGCCTAATAGTACTTTTTTTGGCTGATTTCTCCTTTAACTGGGGCTGATACATTTAGCCCCAGTTACAGGAGGAATGTAGCCTCCTAACCTGAATTGCAGAGCTGATCTGGGTCCTCTAGGACCCAATAGCTCTTACAATTCCCGATCCCCTAGAGGTCATGTGACCAACGGGTCAGAGTGGAACCATATCATGGTAACTCCCATAGCTGTGTACACAGCGATTGGGAAGGCAGGGACAGTAATAAACCAGTAAAATCCCCAGCTGCTTAACACTGCAAGGACATGCAGGTACATCCTTGCAGAGTTAAGAGTGGATCGCAAAGATGTATAAAGTCTATGGGCGGTCCTGAACTGGTTAATGTATGGTTTTCAAAGCAACCTAAGGCATAATCTGGGAATAGTAGCCAAGCCAGAATAACTCCTCCAAAAGGAAGAGGGTCCCACATCCAGGACCACTCACACAGCCAGCCAGTACCTTGCTCTACACTGATGAGTGATAACAACCTTGAAACAGCTCTCTGCATATGGGAACCTCTTCCTTTTTGGATGAGTTATTCTGTCTTTGCTATTATTCTCAGATTATGCCTTAAATTTCTTTGAAAAGCATGCATTAATCTATAGAGAGCTGCCTTCCAATAGGTGGCGCTAGGAGCAAGTTCCTCTTTTCCGCAAATGAGGTATCATTTGCATATTCCTTACCCAGAATTCTTAGCTGGTCTAATATGTCCCTGTACCGCCTCTCCCTCACACTATTTTTGGTCACATACAATGATAGACAGAAGTAATGGTATTGTGTGTTACTGGATTTGTTTGTGTATTGAAATCTCTTATATTCATTGTATTGTATGAACTGAACAGTTTCTCATAAAACCAATTCAATAGAATATCAGGACATGTTAGCAAAATCCTTGACAGACTGTAATTCACAACACAACCTGTAGGTGGCAACACATAGACACATATATAGGATAATCATCTCATGACAACGTACCACAAAACCATATTGTTTTAAAAAGGTGGTTATCTCACACCACAAATCTCAGGATTCGTGTCAAGAGGAAAGCTAAGGAAGGACACATCTGTAGATGATAATGATGTTTTTTAATCTTTAGTAATTCAGTATTATTGAAGGTGAAAGAACCTCATATACATGTATCATAACATTTGATCTGGAAATAAGGTCCAGTTTATACAGGGTTCAATCTATCTGGTGATCTACACAACAAAAATGTCCATGGCACTTGCAATGTTTACACAGACAGCGGATTGTCTGTATAGGTGGCTATGCTTGGTTCTGCAGCTCAGCCCCAAGCAAATAGGACAAGCTGAACTACAGTAGTTACAGATAAGACACTCTGAGTGTGTAGCCATTGTGCTGACTGGTGAGGGTCCCATAGATCTGACCCTCACTAATTAAACATAGATCATAGACCATCAATGTTTAAAGCATAACTAAACTTTTTTTTTTAGAAATTCATAGTTAAAGGTAAAGATAAACTTTGCAACATACTTTATTAAAGAAAAGTTCCTGTCTATTTTTTTGCCTCCTTCTGCAATGATCAAATCTGTACAGTAGAAATCTATAAAGAGGGGAGGGGGAGGAAGAAGCTCCTCAAAGCAGAGAGACATCTGCACTGTAGAGAGACAGCTTTCTTTCACAACACAGCTGGGTTATCAGGAATTACTATCCAACCTTTTCCTTACAGAAATGACTCATTTAAGGCTCTAGATAAGTGATTCTCCACCTTTTCAAGTGAAGAACCCCCTAGTGAGAAAACACCCCAGCCAAGTACCCCCATAGTAGCAATCACTTATTTATATGATAGAGATGTTGTCAGGAACTGCTGAGGTCTGTGATTGGGCCTCAGTGTTCACATAGGTCACGTGACGTAATAAGGCTATAATGCTATACATCTTTATGCCACATGACCACTGAGACCCAATCATAGGCCTCAGCCATCCCTGATGTCATCTCTGGAGGCCAGAAGACCATGGGAAGTAGCGCCGGAGCACAGGGGAGGTGAGTAACACTCTTTGCTATGTTTATTCACCTCTCCTGGGTCTCCGCTTATTATATACTGATGGTCTGAAGAGACCCCAGAGCATAATAGTAGTTTGTGGGTGGTGAACCCCATAAACTATTGGAGGGCTCTCACCATGGTGTGTACCCCTGGGGATAGCTAAACGTACCACCAGGTACGCCTCGAGAACCACTTCTCTAGATGGCCTCATATCTCTGTGTCTCACCTCCTCCTTCCTCTATCTCCACAGACTTCATTGTAAGCTGACATTGAGTACAAACCAAAATAAGATAGAAGAAGAAGAAGGAGAAGAAGAAGAAGAAGAAGGAGAAGAAGGAGAAGGAGAAGGAGAAGGAGGAGAAGGAGAAGGAGAAGGAGAAGAAGAAAAGACAGGGTTAATAGTTAAAGACACAGACACTTTTCTTTAGTGAAGTATGTTACAAAGTTAGTTCCCTTCACCTGCACTATAGATTTATGAAAAAATAAATAGAAGTTTACTTACACTTTAAGTTCCGCATTAACCCCTTCACTGACCTAGACCACAAGGAAAGCAGGAATTAAACTCTTTTGTAGCCTAAACCCCCATGGAAGTTTTTTTTTTATATTAACTTGGGTGCAAATGATAATTTTAGGAAAGATGATGGATGGGTTTCTGCATGCTAAAAATACAATTGTTGCACTCAGT
The DNA here is from genome assembly GCA_947044405.1 of Leptodactylus fallax. Classification (NCBI taxonomy): domain Eukaryota; kingdom Metazoa; phylum Chordata; class Amphibia; order Anura; family Leptodactylidae; genus Leptodactylus; species Leptodactylus fallax. Next base: position 168,262 of record CAMRHE010001067.1, read on the forward strand.
GATTATAATAATGGCCAATATATCAAGTATTGCACTAAAGTGTTGTCATGGTCGGTGTACATGCTCACACTAGGTTTAGCAATTGGCAAATTATCCCATTGGCCAAATAAAATGAGCTTCTTAGAAGACAGAATTCCTTTATCTAGCACATAAGAAAGTCTGATAAACTATCCAGGGACTGACAAACTACACCAACATAACAGGTCAATAAGCAACAGCTTAAATCAGATCGATCAGGACTTTAATTGGAGCAAAGCATGTGATATAGGGGGAGAAGCTGAACTCAAGGATGTATAGTATAACTATTATTTGATCCTGTATTCTCATGTAAAGAGCTGATAGAATGGGGCTTGCTAAACTGTCAATCAATCAGTGTGGGCGGGGAAAGATGACTCACAGGCTCTCTCTATGAGTGTGTGGGGGGAGCAGGACTCACAGGCTTTCTCTATGAGTGGTGGGGGGAGCAGGACTCACAGGCTTTCTCTATGAGTGGTGGGGGAAGCAGGACTCACAGGCTCTCTCTATGACTGGGTGGGGGGAGCAGGACTCACAGGCTTTCTCTATGAGTGGTGGAGGAAGCAGGACTCACAGGCTCTCTCTATGAGTGGGGGGAGCAGGACTCACAGGCTTTCTCTATGACTGGGTGGGGGGAGCAGGACTCACAGGCTTTCTCTATGAGTGGTGGGGGAGCAGGACTCACAGGCTTTCTATATGAGTGGGGGGAGCAGGACTCACAGGCTTTCTCTAGGAGTGGTGGGGGTAGCAGGACTCACAGGCTCTCTCTATGAGTGTGTGGGGGGCAGTACTCACAGGCTTTCTCTATGACTGGGTGGGGGGAGCAGGACTCACAGGCTTTCTCTATGAGTGGTGGGGGGAGCAGGACTCACAGGCTTTCTATGTAAGTGGCCAGGGGAGCAGGACTCACAGGCTTTCTCTAGGAGTGGTGGGGGGAGCAGGACTCACAGGCATACCTCCCAGCCATCCCGGATTCTGTGCGACAGTCCCGGATTGTGGGTCCTGTCCCGCGGTCCTGGTCGGCGGGAGGTATGTCGCGGTTTCAACTCATCTGCGTCCAGAGGACATGAAATTGGTGGCAAAGATGGAGGGGGAACATTAAACAGTTGGCAGATGAAGGGGGGACATTAAACTGGGAGCAGATGAAGGGGGTGACATTAAACTGGGGGCAGATGAAGGGGGGACATGAAACTGGTGGCAGAGATAGAGGGGGGACGTTAAATTGGTGGAAGATGAAGGGGGGACATTAAATTGGTGGTAGATGACTGGGACATTAAATTGGTGGCAGATGAAGGGGGTGACATTAAAACTGGGGACAGATGAAGGGGGTGACATTAACACTGGGGGCAGATGAAGGGGAGGCATTACACTGGGGGCATATGAAGGGGGGACATTAAACTGGGGTCAGCTGGAGAACATTAAACAATGGGGGTCACTGAACACAGACATTAAGCTGGGGGCAACTGGAGGAGGACATTAAACCGTGGGAGAAGCTGGAGGGGGATGTGTCCGCCTCTAATTGCCCCCAGTTTAATGTCACCTTCCAACTACCCCCACTGTTTAATGTCACCCTCCAGCTGCACCAGTTTAATGTCCCCCTCTAGTTTCTGCCAGTTTAAACTGGGGCACCCTAGAGGAACTTAATACTGTGGGGTAATTGGAGGGGAACATCATAATGTCGGGGCATATAATGTTAGGGTGACTGTAGGAGCATTATACAGTCATGGCCAAAAGTTTTGAGAATGATACAAATATTAATTTTTACAAAGTCTACTGCTTCAGTTTTTCTAATGGCAATTTGCATATACTCCAGAATGTTATAAAGAGTGATCAGCTTAACAGCAATTACTTGCAAAGTCAATATTTGCCTAGAAAATGAACTTTATCCCCCAAAACACATTTCAACATCATTGCAGCCCTGCCTTAAAAGGACCACCTAACATCGTTTCACTGATTGCTCCATTAACACAGGTGTGGGTGTTGAGGACAGGGCTGGAGATCAATCTGTCATGATTAAGTAAGAATGACACCACTGGACACTTTAAAAGGAGGCTGGTGCTTGCCATCATTGTTTCTCTTCTGTTAACCATGGTTATCTCTAAAGAAACACGTGCAGTCATCATTGCACTGCACAAAAATGGCCTAACTGGGAAGAGTATTGCAGCTAGAAAGATTGCACCTCAGTCAACAATCTATCGCATCATCAAGAACTTCAAGGAGAGAGGTTCCATTGGTGCCAAAAAGGCTCCAGGGCGCCCAAGAAAGACCAGCAAGCGGCAGGACCGTCTCTTAAAAGTGTTTCAGCTGCGGGATCGGGCTACCAGCAGTGCAGAGCTTGCTGAGGAATGGCAGCAGGCAGGTGTGAGTGCATCTGCACGCACTGTGAGGCGGAGACTCTTGGAGCAAGGCCTGGTCTCAAGGAGGGCAGCAAAGAAGCCACTTCTCTCCAGAAAAAACATCAGGGACAGACTGATATTCTGCAAAAGGTACAGGGAGTGGACTGCTGAGGACTGGGGTAAAGTCATTTTCTCTGATGAATCCCCTTTTCGATTGTTTGGAACATCTGGAAAACAGCTTATTCGGAGAAGAAGAGGTGAGCGCGACCACCAGTCTTGTCTCATGCCAACTGTAAAGCATCCTGAAACCATTCATGTGTGGGGTTGCTTCTCAGCCAAGGGAATCGGCTCTCTCACAGTCTTGCCTAAAAACACAGCCATGAATAAAGAATGGTACCAGAATGTCCTCCAAGAGCAACTTCTCCCAACCGTCCAAGAGCAGTTTGGCGCTCAACAATGCCTTTTCCAGCATGATGGAGCACCTTGCCATAAAGCAAAGGTGATAACTAAATGGCTCAGGGAACAAAACATAGAGATTTTGGGTCCATGGCCTGGAAACTCCCCAGATCTTAATCCCATTGAGAACTTGTGGTCAATCATCAAGAGACAGGTGGACAAACAAAAACCAACAAATTCAGACAAAATTAAAGCATTGATTCTGCAAGAATGGACTGCTATCAGTCAGGATTTGGTCCAGAAGTTGATTGAGAGCATGCCAGGGAGAATTGCAGAGGTCCTGAAGAAGAAGGGTCAACACTGCAAATATTGACTTGCTGCATTAACTCATTCTAACTGTCAATATAAGCTTCTGTTACTCATAATATGAATGCAATTATATTTCTGTATGTGATAAAAACATCTGACAAACACACATAAAAACCAGAGGGCAGCAGATCATGTGAAAATAGAATATTTGTGTCATTCTCAAAACTTTTGGCCATGACTGTACTGTGTGGGAGCACAAAGAAAAATGGATGAGAATGGGCGGAGTCAACGTAGAAGTGGGTGGAGCGCCACACATTTTGTCCCTTTTTCTGTTCTTTAAAAGTTGGGAGGTATGCTCATAGGCATTCTCTATGAGTGTGGGGGGTGCAGGATACGCTGAAGCATGGTGATTGTCTTCATTGAACACAATTAGAGAGCAACAAGTCTAAAGACCATCTAAATGTTTCCCCATCGTACATATATTATGTTTAGTGTTGTGCACAAGAGTCATGGCCAATAGAGTCTGACCACACAACTGAGTTCAGCCATACAGAGACACAAATAAATAGCCATAGATGTGTCCTTCCTTATATTTTCTCTTGCCTTCACATGTCCAGATGTGTGCGTCAAAAGATATGTGCAATATAATATTACAAAGTGATATGCGATGAAAAAAAAAATATCTATTCTATATTTCTATGTGTCCACCCAGTGACTGGGTTGTGAATTGCAACCTTTAAGAGTTTTGCGAGCATGTGACCATATTGTATTGCATTGCTTTCATGAAAAATGAGAGTCCTTAACCAAACCAGAGAAGAGGGTGAGTACATCTGTACAGCTCCATACAAAATGTAGTCACATATCAATAATACACATTTCTGCACCCTAATTTCCCTGTACACCCACTCTTCTTGCCATTTATGAGTGCCAGTAGCATTAATTGTCCAAGATTAATTTTTTTATGGCCTATTCTCAGGAAAGGACATAAATATATTATTGATAGGGGGTCGAGACCAGTACCGATCATCTGTACGGAGCAGCTTCCAGTGCCCATCCTGTACACAATACAGGGCTGGAAGCAGAAAGCTCCGTACAGATGATTGGTACGGGGCCCAAGTGTCGGCCCCCTATCAATCATCGACAACCCCTTTAATTATTATTAATACTCTTAAAAGGAGTCTGTCACCAGAACCCAGCATATCTGCCCAGCCACATAGATAGACAGGTTAGGTCCATTGCCTCCATTGCTGTGATATTGCTGTTTTTGCCAATATGCAAATTAGCTCCTTGAACCAAGTGGGATTTGGCATAACTTTAGAGAGGTAAATCGGCAAGCCCATTGTTGCTGCAAAGAGCTCATATTGACAAAAACATACGTACCGATCTATCTGAGGGCTGGGGTGATATGCTGTGTTTGGGTTACAGACTCCGTTTAAGATGTAATATTTGATCTCATAGACACCTGACCCCAATTCACCAATACAATATCATATCCAAGGTTCTATATATTTTTGTAAATTCACTTGATAGCCATATACTTCACCCACCTTGAATTCTTTTTCTATATTTGCTAATACGGCCAGCTCATTGCTGAGCTCTAAAGCCGTCATAACAGGATCTTCACTAGACAAAGATAAATATGCCGGACTCGCAAGACCTTTATATGCATTAATCCTTGACCTGGAATGACTAAAAGAGTCATGTTTTTGTTTTTCACTACATTCACCGCATTTACAAAAATAGTCATGAGGCCTCTCAATCCTGGCTCCTTTTCGTAGAAGTGTATGAACAATCTCATATTCCTGGCAGTGAGCGGCCAAAATGATGGGAGTGATGTCTTGAGAGAACCTTGTTCCATCTTCATCGTAGGCATAGAAGTCATCGTGCTGGAATTCGGCTTGACTTGGACTCGTGGTGAGCCGTTTCCCTTCAGCAAATGATGGGTGTCCCAGTATAGCCTCTACAATCCGCACGTATCCTTTGCTGATGGCTAAAAGTAAAGCATCCCCCACCCGGGCCAAGTTTTCTTTCTTAAGTAATAGTTCTGTAATCTCCAAGTGCTCGTTGGCAACAGCTAATTGTAAAGCGTTCTGTCCCATGTAGTCCACACAGTTGACGTTTAGCGTGTGACACTCTTCCATCATTTTCCTAATTACAGGAATGTTACCATATTCTGCTGCGTCCAAAAAACGCTCTTCTTCTGCTGTAAGGCTGGTGGAACGGTCACTAAACATATAAGCCGGTCCCCTGTTGGCTTGTCTTCTGCCCTTCTCTCGAAGTAACGTTTGCCGTCTATGAGATAATCTATTGTCAGTGGCACGCCTGTGAAGACAAAAAAAAAATTATGAACCATGAAAAACAACCAATAACCAGTTCAGTACCTGCAGTAGAAGCAGGACACATCACTGCTGTAAAGAGTCCTGGTACAGATGCTATAGTGATTACTTGCAGGTGCCACTAGGGGGGAGCACACTGCAAAGAGCTACCATAGAGATCAATACTAGGTTTATAAATCCATAAGCAGATAGCTCCACCTAGTTGTAGTGGAAATCTGTCAGAATTATATAATTTATCAAAGTCATAAGTAATAAAAACAGAGCTATACACTATACGAATATAAATTTTGGATCAACGTTCAATGGTCTGATGCATTTACATGGTAAAATCCTAACACATGAATCCCCCATCCCATAATGTTTAATAAATAATAAAAAAAATAACACACATATTGAGTATTGCCACAAACGCAATGATTCAAGCAAATGTTGTTTTCCCTGCATGGTGAACATTATAACAAAAATCTTAAAAAAACAATGCCAGAATTGTCATTTTTTTTGTCTCATGGACACAGAAAAACATTATAAAAAACAATAAAAAAAAGTGTTATGTTCCCCATGTGGGAGTGGCATGAATGAAAATGTCAGGTCTTCCTGCAAAAAATAAGCCCTCACAAAATTCTATTAACAAAAAAAAACACACACAAAAAAAAAAAAAAAAAAAATCGATCAAAAAGTGTTATGTTCCCCAAATTGGCATGAAAACGTCAGGTCTTCCTGCAAAAAATAAGCCCTAACAAAATTCCGTTAGCAATAAAATAATTTACAAAAAGGGGTTTTACTTTGTAAAAGTAGTAAATAAAAATGGTACAAATTTTGTATCAATGTAATCATATCGATCCAGTGAGTAAATGTATAAGGTTATTACGCTGCAAGGTGAACAGGACGAAATTTATAGCATAAATAGGCAAAGGCAAAATTGTTGTTTTATTTTCTATAAATTTCCAGAAGGAGTTATTCAATAAGATTTATCTACCACAAAATCGTGACATTACATACTACAACTTGTCCCACAAAAAACAAGCCCTCATAAAATTCCATTAGCAAAAAAATCGACCAAAAAGTGTTATGTTCCCCAAAACGGCATGAGTGAAAATGTCAGGTCTTCCCACAAAAAATAAGCCCTCACAAAATTCTATTAACAATAAAATAATTTACAAAATAGGGTTTTATTTTGTAAAAGTAATAAAAAAAATTATACAAATTTGGTATCAATGTCATCGTATCAACCCAGTGAATAAATTCATGAGGTTATTACACTACAAGGTGAACAGGACAACATTTATAGCATAAATAGGCAAAGGCAAAATTGTTGTTTTTTTTTTTCCTATAAATTTCCAGAAGGAGTTTATCAATAAGATTTATCTACAACAAAATTGTGACATTACACACTACAATTGTCCCACAAAAAACAAGCCCTCATATAGTTATATTAACAGAAAAATAAAAAAGTTATAGGTCTGGGTGTGTGACCAAAAAAAAAAAATGGTTTGGTCATTAAGGCCTAAAATATGGGTTAAAAATATAACTTTTGAAAGACACATTGATCTGCAGTAGAGCTGTATACAAAAAACGATAAATTTTTATGAAGTCTATTTGCACAAATTGCATGAATTAAAGCTATATATCTAACATAAAATAATATACAACCCATATAAAGATTTATGTCACGTTTCTACCTCATTTCATTACAACAAACCCTTAATAGGTCTGATTGATTGGAACATGGCATACAGATCTGGCGGTGATATATACCGCATTACCTGCACTGTTTAATTGAAGTCTTCAGATGCTTTCCAACATTTATTGTCCCTTGACAGTCATTACTGTAATATCAATAGAAGATCCGTCTGCTAAGAGGACCAGAGCCAGTTATCGACAGGAAGAGCTTAAGAGGTCTCCGTCCATTATAATTAAGTGAAATCTCCAGCACGTACCTGATACTACAGACATAGGCAAACACTAGAACGTAGAATTCATACCGCCCGCTAGGGACTCTCGCCTACAGACTCCACCACACTGAGGAGTTGTATTTTATCATCTGGAACTACTTTGTACAGTCGTCATTTACATCAATGATATTAACCACTTCATGAAGGCGTCATTCTCCCTGGTACATGACCAGACATTTTGTTTTTTTTTTATGGTATATTCCGTCTTGAAGGTGATAACATATTAGGGCTTTATTTTTATATCATTATTATTTTTGCTTGTTTTTTCTTTTTTTAATGTTGGAAAATTTTTTTTTAAACAATCTGTTTTTCACATTTTTCTTGGTTTTTTTTATAGCACATAGTGCTACTAAAATATTTTTTAAAATAGTGTTCACTCTCCGTAATGGTAATTTTTATGTAGGCAACACATAGTTTTGTGTTACTGGGGACGGGGCTAGAACTTGTGATGTGGGTGTGACTTTTTTAAATTTAACTTTATTTTTTTGCTTTAATTTTTATTTATTTAGTTTTACACATTGTGTCCCCCTCCTTCTATAAGGTCTTAATAGACCTTTGTTTAGTTTTTTTGTTCTTTTTTAACATTATTGTTTTTTTGCTGATTTTTCCTGTAGCTGAGGCTAGGTTCACATCTGCGCTCGGGTTTCCATTCAGGGGTCCGCTTGGCGACCCCCGAACGGAAGCCTAATCCGCATGAAAAAGCGGTTACCTTAGGAAAACCACGGACCCTATAGACTATAATGGGGTCCGTGTGGGTTCCGTTCATTTCAGTCCGAAAAGGGCGAAAAATGCGGAGAGGGGAACGTAATACGGAGTACTAGCGCGGATGTGAACCGAGCCTGATCTGGGGTCCCAAGACCAACATCTCCTCCAGTTTGCCTGACTCCCAGTGATCACATGACCACTATGAAACAAACGGTGTGCAATGTAAACAGTGGAAGGATCACAGTGGTCGCAAGACTGCTGTAGGCCCATCAAACAGCTTGTTATTGATCACCTGCCATGAGGATAGGTCATCAATAAAAAAAAAAGAACAGGACAACCCCTTTAACATGTAACTAAACCTTTGCTTTTCTGGCAACAATTCTGTTATTAATACATTTTGAAATATATATTATTATTTCTATGAAAATCTGTATTTCTTTATACTTTCCCTTGTTTTTCTATTGAGAGCAGAAATCTGTACACCACTTCTCATTGGAGTACAGGTGAATGGGCCCATAATGCAGAGAAGCTGAGGCTGGAAGAGTAGGGTCATTTCAAACACTTATATATCTTGAGTATTATAAAACATAGAACAGTTCTTCTGGTGTCATATGGAAGTTGAGCTTGCAGTTCTACCTGTAAAATCTCCAGAGGAATCACCCGTTGACAGCACATTCTGAACTGGCATATATACATAGGTAGCTGCAGCTGCTCCCAGTCCTGACTGTGCTTTGAAATGGTGATATCTCCAGAACTAATACAGAACTACAATGTTGGTTCCATATGAAAGCTGAGACTCTCTTCTTTCATATGACACCAAAAGCACTGTGTTTTATAATGCTAGAGACATAGCAATGTGAAATGACCTTTCTCCAGCCTCAGCTTCCCTGCATTATACAAGAGCCCATACACCTAGTGAGAGCAGTGTACAGATTTCAGCTCTCTATACAGAAACAACGGAAAGGATAAAGAGGGGCAGGATTTGACAAAAAGGAGCTAAAATTTGTAAATAAAATACATTACAAAATTTATTAATGACACAAATACTAGTATGGTCAAATACTGGTATTGGTAATTATGTATTACAGGGTGGTCCACGTGGGAAAGGGGGTTTCACGTGTCATTTCACCATCGATAACAGCTCTGAAGTATTCAGCCATAAAATATTCACTATAATGTTCCGTTTCATTTTTCATTTTTCTAGTCATTATATATTATTACAAGGGATATTAAACTTTCATTGGAAATTTGTATGGAACAGATGTCAGGATGTGGCCATAAAATTAGGAATCTTGTTAGGTTTTGTCTTGGGTACATTATGTATTAGGCTAAAGAATATGGGCACAAAGACTTGGCAGATAGTGCCAAAAACACCATGTAATTCTGAAGTCCAACTACAATACATGAACTATGCAGAAGCAAAATTGTGTCACGGCAGTGAAACTACCAAAGAATATTCATTCATCTCAGATTTATGGGACATTTTAGCGCCTTTATTACAGTATTAAATCTTGTCATGAATACTTAGCCATGACCTTCGACGAGCTTTGATCAAATTTTTCATTAGCGAATTATTATAATTCCAATTATTCAGCATCCATGGCTATGGCTATGGGAACATTTAATATATGGGCAATAAAAAAATATTTCAACAAATTTGGGATGCTAAAACATGAATAATTGTTTATGATATGTGAGATGTGTCCTTCCTTATCTTGAGATGTGTGGCACAAGATGACCATAATTTTTACGATATGTTGTCATGAGATGTCTATCCTACGTGTGTCTATATGTGGCCCCCTAGTGGTTGTGTTGTGAATTACAATGTTAAAGGGGTTGTCCAGGAATTGCGGAGGCCAGGGCAGGTGTAACTAAGAAAACAAAATATACATACTTACCTGTCCCCAATGTTACCCACCACCGGTGTTCGTTCAATCTCATGCCATGCACTCCATTTGATCACTGAGACCAATCAGTGGCCTTAGCAGTCATTGGAGAGGAACCAGTGACATCACTCAAATATGTCACTGGTTCCTTACCAGTGACTGTTGAGGCCACTGATTGGTCTCAGTGAGCACGTGGTGTTCAGGACTTCCAGCAACAAGCACAATGGAGTACCAGGGACAAATGATTATGATTTTTATGTTTTACCTCCCCCAACCCCCACAGGGGTTGTCCAATTCTTAGGCAACCCCTTTAAGTTATTAGTGTCCAGATGCAGGTAGAAAAGAGGAGGCAGATGAGCGCTGGTCCAAAATAAATGTAGTATTTAATCTAATTGAATAAAAGACATGACGCGTTTCGGGACAAGCCCTTTTTCAAGTGTGCACAAAAAAGGGCTTGTCCCGAAACGCGTCGTGTTTTATTCAATTGGATTAAAGACTACATTTATTTTGGACCAGCACTCATCTGCCTCCTCTTTTCTACCTGCATCTGGATTCTTCCACAAGTGCTTCACACCACGGTTCTGAGGCTAGTAGCTGCTTCACAAGGTCCCAATGAAGATAATCTGATTCTACATGCCTACTAAGTTGTTGTAAGCTGATCACAACCCACCAAGGTGAGCAATTTGTATAAGTGTTCTGATATCTATCATCCTTTGGTTTTACACTATTAGCGCTCTGCGCTGTTTTTTCTTTTTATTTCTTTCTACACTTTAAGTTATTAGGGCAGATTTACTAATGTCTTACACCATATTTACTGACCTTTCTGTATGCTTTTTGCACCTTGTTCGGCAAGGGGGTGGGGCTTAGTGAAAGGGGCCTCCCAAATGCATCACAATTTTTGAAAAATTTTTGATGGGAGCTAATTCAACTAATAGGTGGTGTAAAGTTTGACTAGAAAGTCTTGCCGCAAAATCTTAGCCGCTATGATAAATCTAGCGAATTTTAAGCCTGTCTAGTCTACATTTGCTCTAACTATTAGACCGTATTAGTAAATCTGCCCCATTGTATTGAACTTTTTATAAGTTGTCATCCAAAGGGAGAACATATCTGTCTACATGAGGATTCACACAAACAAATTTTGTGCCACACTGTACACATAAGTAACGCTGCTATACTGTACAAATAAATAATACCGCTATAGAGTGCACAAAATAAAAACTCTATCATAATACTACTATTATAGCCATTATAGCCATCTGAGTACCCCCCATAAAAAGTAAAAACCATCTAGCATAGCGTATATATAATCCATGGTGGTCTTAGACAGTGATGAGTATATCCCTGGTGGCCTAGGGGAGTAAAACGGCTAGCGTCATTGTTCAAATTCTGGGAATAATTTTATAATTTATCTTTAAAGGATTCAAAGACCTCCCCAAATCCCTTTACCTCCTTTAAAGAGAACCTTTAACCACTTTCACCAGCTTCAACTCTTTGAATCCTTCAATAGATGCCGCTTCCAGCATAGTTGGAATTTTTCTCTAGCCCCCAGCAATCAGTGTTGTGAGTTTCAGCAACAAATATGCAAATTAGGCTCTCTACTGTCAGGCAGGTAGTCCTGGACTGAATCAGATCGTTTGAGACCACCTACCTGACAGTACAGAGCCTAATTAGCATACTGAACTCTAAAACTTACTGAGCAGATTGCTCAGGAAGGGTGGGGGCTAGAGAAAAAATTCCAACTATGTCGGGATCGGTGGAGCAGCACCCAAGGGGCTTAACTATAAGGGGTTCAGGGGTAGCAGTTGTTACTGGATCCTAGAGACTGGGGGGGCCCAAAGGCCTCATGACAGCATAACAACACACCAGTATACACAGCATATGATAAATGGGAGCCCTGTTAAAGATTTTGCATATGGCCCTAGAGCTTCTAGTTACACCTCTAGCAGAACCTATTGAAGGATGCAAAGAGTCAGTGGAGGTGGAGGTCCTCTTTATATATACAGTATATTTCCCCACTAATATATATATACCTACTTTATGTGATCAACTAAGTAATGGGTGCTGTCAATGGACATCCCGAATACGATTTTATGAAAGACGTAGGAGAGTAAAAGGGAGGGTTAACCCTTTATATATTCAGTATATAGTTACCTATGTTATAGCATATTTATTATTTCATTAGTCGTTGCAGTGACATTTTTAGCTGACTTCAGTATACACTATGATCATTTTTAGCTAATTTTAGTATACACTATGATCATTTTTAGCTGATTTTAGTATACACTATGTTCATTTTTTATTTTGCTCTTAGCTCCTATTAGATTGTTTCTTTTTGATAAGGCGAAGCAAACTAAATGATGGTCTTTGCGTCCACTGGGAATTCTGCAGTATATCTTATTTCCACCATCCAGCCGGCAGCCCCATTAGATGAATACATGAATGATGGCTGCTCCTAGATATACATCTGTCACCATACACCGGGAGCTTTTACTTCTCCATGATTTGCAATACAAATTTCCTACCCCGATAGACCACAATCAGTCACTGACTATACCATCTATCATCTTAGCCTTGCTGTCACACATGAAGACCTTCAGAAAGAAGACATATAAGCTCCTCTCTTTATACATTACTGACATATCTGCTGTGAAGTTGATAGGACATGGGAATTGTACACATGGAAAATATTCTGTGTAGTGTTAATTTTATATGTGCATTTAATATATACAGTGATGGCCAAAAGTATTGGCACCCCTGCAATTCTGTCAGATAATACTCAATTTCTTCCAGAAAATGATTGCAATCACAAATGCTTTGGTAATAATATCTACATTTAATTTGTCTTCAATGGAAAACCACAAAAAGAATTGTCAAAAAGCCAAATTGGATATAATTCCACACCAAACATAAAAAAGGGGGTGGACAAAAGTATTGGCACCCTTTGAAAAATCATGTGATGCTTCTCTAATTTCTGTAATTAACAGCACCTGTTACTTACCTGTGGCACATAACAGGTGGTGGCAATAACTAAATCACACTTGCAGCCAGTTGAAATGGATTAAAGTTGACTCAACCTCTGTCCTGTGTCCTTGTGTGTACCACATTGAGCATGGAGAAAAGAAAGAAGACCAAAGAACTGTCCGAGGACTTGAGAAGCAAAATTGTGAGAAAGCATGAGCAATCTCAAGGCTACAAGTCCATCTCCAAAGACCTGAATGTTCCTGTGTCTACCGTGCGCAGTGTCATCAAGAAGTTTAAAGCCCATGGCACTGTGGCTAACCTCCCTAGATGTGGACGGAAAAGAAAAATTGACGAGAGATTTCAAAGAAAGATTGTGCGGATGGTGGCTAAAGAACCTCGACTAACATCCAAACAAGTTCTAGCTGCCCTGCAGTCCGAGGGTACAACAGTGTCAACCCGTACTATCCGTCGGCATCTGAATGAAAAGGGACTCTATGGTAGGATACCCAGGAAGACCCCACTTCTGACCCAGAGACATAAAAAAGCCAGGCTGGAGTTTGCCAAAACTTACCTGAGAAAGCCAAAAACTTTTTGGAAGAATGTTCTCTGGTCAGATGAGACAAAAGTAGAGCTTTTTGGGAAAAGGCATCAACATAGAGTTTACAGGAAAAAAAAAAGAGGCCTTCAAAGAAAAGAACACGGTCCCTACAGTCAAACATGGCGGAGGTTCCCTGATGTTTTGGGGTTGCTTTGCTGCCTCTGGCACTGGACTGCTTGACCGTGTGCATGGCATTATGAAGTCTGAAGACTACCAACAAATTTTGCAGCATAATGTAGGGCCCAGTGTGAGAAAGCTGGGTCTCCCTCAGAGGTCATGGGTCTTCCAGCAGGACAATGACCCAAAACACACTTCAAAAAGCACTAGAAAATGGTTTGAGAGAAAGCACTGGAGACTTCTAAAGTGGCCAGCAATGAGTCCAGACCTGAATCCCATAGAACACCTGTGGAGAGATCTCAAAATGGCAGTTTGGAGAAGGCACCCTTCAAATCTCAGGGACCTGGAGAAATTTGCCAAAGAAGAATGGTCTAAAATTCCAGCAGAGAATTGTAAGAAACTCATTGATGGTTACCGGAAGCGGTTGTTCGCAGTTATTTTGTCTAAAGGTTGTGCTACCAAGTATTAGGCTGAGGGTGCCAATACTTTTGTCCGGCCCATTTTTGGAGTTTTGTGTAAAATGATCAATGATTTGACTTTTTTTTTCATTCTCTTTTGTGTTTTTTCATTGCAAGCAAAATAAATGAAGATATTATTACCAAAGCATTTGTGATTGCAATCATTTTCTGGAAGAAACTGAGTATTATCTGACAGAATTGCAGGGGTGTCAATACTTTTGGCCAGCACTGTAATTTCATATCTAATGCAAAACTTCAACTGGAAAACTGGAATATTTTTACACCACAGATTCTGTGTATAGTCTAACAATGGGCTCTTGTAAACCCTTCTGCAAAACCGTTATGTTAAAGAGGACCTTTCACAACCTCCTCCAACTCCTTAGCAACTCTTAGCATCCTTTCATAAATTCTGCACTACTGATTTCGGCATGATTGGAATTTTTTCTCTAGCCCCCACCATTCCTGAGCAATCGGGGTAGTTAGTTTCAGTACTCAATATGCTAAATAGGCTCTCTACTGTCAGGTGGGCTGCCCCAGGATCTCTGCTCCAGACCAGAACCGCCCACCTGGCAGTATGTAGGCAATAAGTCATATTGAGTACTGAAACTAACAGCACTGATTTCTCAGGAATGGTGGGGGCTAGAGAAAAAATTCCAACTGTGCCGGAATCAATGGAACAGTGTCTATTGAACGATGCAAAGAGCTGGAGATGGTGGTGAAAGGTGTTCTTTAAAAGGGTATTTTAGAAATTGAATATGCCACACTTTTGGAGTCCAACTTCTGGGACGCACTAGTGGCTCCTTCATTCTCTGCATCAGTGGGGATCCTATAGATTGGACTCCAAAAGATCAAAAAGTGAGTACATTTTTAGCAAAATACTTGTGCCATATCATAAAGCAAGAACAGCTGAAAAGATTGATATATTGTTTGTCAGTATACCGTAGATCCAGTATAACTAGAAACATTGGTTTTTATGCTTAGGAGTCCAGTGGGCAGTCTGACTCAATGGGGGAAATTTGTCTTGCTTTTTGCACCAGGGTTTAAAAAGTCACAATTTTTTGCGCAAATTTTTTTGTGGGTTTTTGGAAAAAAAATTAGTAACTTTTACTTCTGTGTCACCCTCGCCCCTTTCTTGGAATGTGACATGGTTGGGGCCACAGACCGTTTACACCAGTATGCTTGCATAGATGATTCCAGTGCATGCACATGCTGGATAGTGCATCTGAAGGAGGTGCACCTTACGCTAATCCAGGGGATATAAACATGCCAGTCTGCAAAAATCTGCCCTAATAAGGTCCAATATAGTTGGACTGACATGTTGCATAGATGAGTAAACAAATCACTCTTTTCACTTTGGAATCATTGGAGTGCTGCCTCTACTATTTGCTTTTCCCCCTAATAACTGGCAATCTGTCCTATACCAGCAATTCTGGGTAGAACCGCCCACAGGACTCCTAAGCAAAGAGAAAGTAGGGATTTCAATCTTAAGTTACATATGCTATATCTTTTCCAACTAAATTATGTATCAATTTCTGCTATGAATTTGCCTATAAGGCAATTTCCAAAATCTGCAGGACCTGGCTGATAGCAGAGAGCAGTAGAATAAGCAAAATCAATCTCATACTAAGCAGGGAGGTAAAGACCAAGGCTACCCAAACATCTTCACAAGAGACCGTTGTGAACCGGAGAGGTCTTAAGTTGGATTGGGACCCAGGTTATCGCCCCAGAAGCTTAGTGTAAGAAATAGCTGCACTACAAACTGAAATCAAACCCGGATCCAAAAAAAAATCTCTCAAGGCATGTCAAACCAGGAATAAATGTGTCAAAGCCAAGGTGAATCCGAGAGTTAACAGTCAAAGCCAAAATCAGTAAGCAAGCAGATCCAGTAAACAAAACAAGGTCAGGAGTACAGCAAACCAACAGATACATACTAAGCACAAAAACTAATACTAACTAATAGCAGGCACAGGTCAATCTGTGAACAGACTTTAAATATCCCTCCTCAGCTGATGATAGGTTCAGCGTCTCAGAGCTCTGATTAGCGGCAGAGTCAGTGAAAGCTGCACATGTTGGCTGTTCCTACTCCTCTGTAACATGCTGCCTGCAAACTGATACAATGTTCAATGTGACAGGTCACAGAGTTAGATATTAGTAGCTGTAATTCTACACATATCCTGTACACAATGTGGCGCTGTTTTCTTACAATCCAGGCCATCCCCTTTAATTTCAAGAAGATTAAATGAAATATAATTGAAATAAACAGCTCATTGTTGGTATACTTACCATTACTGAGGGTAAATCTGGAAAACCTAATTAAGACATAAGCCAGCAAACAACATATTGTATGAGGACTAGACAGAGAATTAATATCTCCGTGTAATTCTGCTTATACCTAATTAAAAAAAAACCTCCTTTATATGATTTTATTTCTGCTAATTACTTCGTGCAATGAAGCTTCTCGGTGGGAATGGAATTATTACACAATGAGACTGTAATAAGACTGGAAATTATAGCGTCTGCACATAGACGATTTAGGACTTTTAACAACGTGAATAATATTATATTAAATTTTAATTAAAATTTTGTAGTAATAATGGAAACATTTACAGTCTAAGCCACTCTTGCTCTCAGTGTCTGGATCTAACTGGATCAGCAAAGGAGACTCAGCATTACTATGTCCTTTGCTTATTATTATCAGAAGAAACCAGGACAGTTATTTCAAGGGACATGGAACTTCCTGGTAACACTACCTAAATAATAGTGCCACACTGTGCTAGAAAATAATAGCACAATACCATGAATAGATAGTTTCCCACTAAGGCTACATTTACATCTGCACTGGTGTCCGGCTGGTGCAGGGTCTGTCTGAAATCATGGGGGAAAAAAAAGTTTTGCAATCAGGACTTTTCTGGCCACCGATGTCAAGGAGATACCAATGGATACCCAACAGACCCCATTATAGTCATTATGTTGAGCCTGGGTGAAGAGACCCCAGAGTATAATGGGTTGGCCAATTTAGTATGTCCAAAATGAATCTCCATTTGATTGGTTTTGTAAAAAAAAAGAACAATTTTGGAATATTCGGGTCAAACCTGGCTTGGTATGAACCAATTCACTCATCTCTAGTAGACACCAAGTTGCAGTAAAAAGAGAGCAAGCAGGAATCATAGCCAGACAGGGCACAGGTTCACACATGTGGAGTTCAGTCAAAAACACATAAATAAAAAGACATGGTCAAGTATACAAGCCAGGTCAATAATAAATGGAACAGGAACAAACATACCAATGCTGACTTCAGGAACCAGAAGGACCTTAAAGGGCACTTGAGTTTTCATGAAAGTTGAAGTATGTGCAGGGTCTTGCTGAGCAGTCTGTTCATATGACTGTATAAGCCTTCATACATGATGGCCCATCAATTTTTCTGCTGCTAATAATTAAATTATGGCTGAAACACAGTTTACATTAATCTCTCAGCCGGGGCGGTATACAATAAGGAGTAGTCTGACCCCTCCCCTATTGATTGCTGATAATGTTCTGCCATTCTACAATTGCAAACAAATAGCTGAGAAAAGCCAAAGTGACCCTAATATAGGAGATCCAGGAACACTGAACTGCAAATGCATGCCAAATACATGCAGCCAAGCAGATAAAACCCAAGATATGAGCACAGTCAGTAAAGCTGCTTGCTGTCTGTGAATAATATTCCATCTGTAAACACTGAAATACATACAAGTACAGAAGAGACTTTTCTTACATTGTAAGCTGTGAGATTTGCAGATTCTTCAGTCTTTTGCACACAGCAACAGTTTGCAGATATGTCTGTGCAGGCTGTGAGCAGAATCAACCCCTCCCCTCTCCAGTCACTGTGGGAAGGGAGAAAAGGACCAATTTCTAATCTCACTGTCTTTCTGTCTTGCCTCTATCTGGCATCTTCCTTGGTAACAAAACAGTGAACTGCAAATTAGCTAGAAGGGAGATACCTAGTGGCAGGAACTTTCAGGCAGTAAACAGCAACATTTTTAATTAATTACATTATAGTTTGGTCCAGAATCACATGCTGTATAAAATTATACAACGTTGTCTGAAAAGTTAGTGACCATTTAACACTGAATCACTGAATTTTTGGGGACAGGTCCCAAAGAAGCCTGGGATATATGTGCATTGGTTGATAATAGAGGCAGTTTCTGGGCACTGGCTCTTTAGGGTGATAGGAGTCTGAGCATGTATGCAAACCATGGGTACAATCCAAAGGGAAAGTGGCAGGTGAAGAGCAGGACACTAGTTCTCTAGATAGGTGAACTTGTGGAGTCATTACATATTTTTAGGTGTATATTTCTATTTTGCCTAGTTTTTATATACAATATGTTGTTTTCAGGGCCATTTTAACCCATTGTTGGGCCCAGTGCAAAGGGTTCATAAGTGGACCCCCCTATCACCACCACTTAAACATACCTGAGCCACCCAGGCGTGCAGACGTATGTGCAGATGTCCTGCACAGATATCACTGTAAGTATTCTATGGCAAAGCAAGGACTTTACAGCTCCCTGCTCTGTCATAAGCTTCAACTGTATTGGCATGCACAGCACAGAATAGCACGCTGATACAGTTGTGAATGGAGCTCTCCCGGCCAGAAAGTCTTGTGCCCAAATCCGGGGACCCTGCAACCATAGGGACCAGTGCAAGTGCACTGTTTGCCTTATGGTTAAAGTGGCCCTGGTTGTTTTGAGTGATCAGTTGAATACAGTTTGGGGAATTTTTTTTTTTGTTTTGTTTTCTTTGCTTTCTATGTGTTTTTATCTTTACTAACTTTAATTACTTTTTTTTATTTTTTTTTACATAATATTTCCAATCTACTATGCATTTTTCCACTGTAAGACTCTGTTCACACCTACTGGAGGTGATAAGAGTAAATATTACATTGCTACTGCTTCGTGTCAAAATAATAGACACCATATCAGAACCTGATGGACCCTATGATAATTCAATGGGGTCTATCGGGTACTGGTTGTGTTCACTGCAGTTTAACCAGGACATCTATTGTAATAGAAGTAGCAGATTTGCCTATGGTATGGGCACCTGGCCATTGAGTGATTGATCACATGGTCACTGGGTATAATATAAGTACTATAGTGAATATACCAGTATCCCTATTTACTACAGAATCACTGCACACATCCATACCAAGGATACTGAATGTCTAAGTAAATCCAGTAAATAACAAAGACTCCTCAATGAATCAATGGGGCCAATTCCTAATGCTCCATTATATAAATTGGGCAACTACCACAGACCATTAGGTGAGATGAAGGAGGTCACACGCGGGCCGGCTCATTGATTATATTGACTATAGTTTTTGCTCCATTACACAGTTTTCTGCTGACAGATCTTATTCCTCACTTGACTTTTTATCATCTGCATTTAGTGCAGCAGTATGATGTATGATCCCTATCATGCCCTTTATTTATCAGTAACTGTTATAATATATACAATAATACCAGGGGGACATTTTCACTTTGCCATAAGGAGCACAGAGAGATAAATATGAGCAATGTGAGGATCTGGAGAAGTGAATTAGTCCCTATTCTTTATTGTGCAAGGTATCCCTGCACTGTGACATCACTGTGTTTGTTATCCTTGTACTGTGACATCACTGTGTTTATTATCCCTGCGCTGTGACATCACAGTGTGTATTATCTCTGTACTGTGACATCACTGTATTTATTATCCATATACTGTGACATCACTGTGTTTATTATTTCTGTGCTGTGACATCCCTGTGTTTATTATCCATGCACTGTGATATCACTGTGTTTATTATCTTTGTACTGTGACATCATTGCTTTTATCCCTGTTCTAGGACATTGTTGTGTGTATTATCCCTGTACTGTGACATCACTGTGTCTATTATTTCTGTACTGTGACATCACTGTGTTTGTTATCCTTGTACTGTGACATCACTGTGTTTATTATCTCTGTACTGTAATATCACTGTTTTTATTATCCCTATACAGTACTGTGACTTTGTGTATTATCCCTGTACTCTGAAATCATTATGGTTATTAACTATGTACTGTGACATCAATGTGTTTATTATATCTGTACTATGAAATCATTGTTTATTATCTCTGTACTGTGACATCATTGCTTTTAGCCCTGGACATTGCTGTGTTTATGATCCTTGTACTGTGACATCACTGTGTGTATTATCCCTGTACTGTGACATCATTGTATTTACTATATCCGTACTATGGCATCAATGTTTATTATTATCCCTGTATTCTGACATCACTCTGTGTATTAACTCTGTAATGTTACATCACATTGTTTATTAATCCTGTCCTGTTACATCACTGTTTATTATCACTGTACTGTGACATAAATGTGTACATCATCCATGTACTGTGACATCACTGTGTTTATTATCTCTGTACTGTGACATCACTGTGTTTATTATCCCTGCACTGTGACATCACTGTTTATTATCTCTGTACTGTGACATCACTGTGTTTATTATCCCTGCACTGTGACATCACTGTTTATTATCCCTGCACTGTGACATCACGGTGTTTATTATCCCTATACTGTGACATCACTGTGTACATTGTCCCTGTACTATGATATCACTGTGTACATTGTCCCTGTATGGTGACATCACTGTGTTTATCCCTGTGCATCAGGAAGACCAAAATAATCATAATCTTATCATAATTTTAGCTTGTTGATGTGATCACGGTCTTGATGGTGTAGGGCCCTATGGCAGATTCTGCTATGGGCCTCTTAGTACTTTTTACGTCTTTGGGCTGTATTATAATTGGGTCAGAGAGTCAATTAAATATGCAGCAATCTGATTGTATATTATGGACACCTCTGCTTTTTTCCACCAGGCAAGAGTCATAACTGGGGTTTTCTTGTTCATTTAATTGGCTTGCTTGCATCCCTCAAGGCACCAGTATCCCCAGCACGTCCAGCATAATATTCATGTAAAATTTAGTTGTTTCACCTTGGAATATAATTTTGAGCTTGTTTCAGTTTAAAGGTTCAATCCTTTTATCATTTTTATTTTTCACATACTTTTATTCATGACACAAAGTGTTAGCATAGGTCCTGTGCCAAGTTTCAGCTGATCTTATTTTTAATATGCACTGTGCTTTTTGTTCTGTGCTCTGGATTTAGCAGAAGGGAGAAGTATAAGTCCTACCCAGTGATGTAACTTACCCAGTAAGTCTTGTGGGCCCCGGTGCAAACTTTGTCTGAAGCCACCTACCCACTCTCTACAGAGTATTCATGATAGTGACAGTTATGGGTGCTGCAGCGGTATCTCAGATACTTGAAAGGGATACAGCTTTAGTACCCACAACTGCAGTTATCAAGAACACGGTGAGTGAGCAGAGCCCAACATGTAAACAATACTGGGAGGTGCATGTTCTGGGAAACGGTTGATTTATTTATTTTATTATTTATTATGCTTACTTATATAGCGCCATCATATTCCGCAGCACTTTACAGACATTGACAGTCACTGTCCCATATAGGGCTCACAATCTACATTCCCTATCAGTATGTCTTTGGAGTGTGGGAGGAAACCAGAGTATCTGGAGGAAACCCACACAAACACGGGGAGAACATACAAACTCCTTGCAGATGTTGTCCTTGGCAGGATTTGAACCCAGGACTCCAGCGCTACAAGGCTGCAGTGCTAACCACTGAGCCACCGTGCTGGGTCCTAACAGTCTAAGAGACCTAAGTGATTAGTGGGGGTCCAACATCTAGGGCCCCTGCTGATGAACTGTGAAGGGACTGTGGTGCTTTTGCGAGCGCCGTGACCCCTTCGCTATTTACATTGCACAGTATTTGTTTTATAATCATCATGCAATGTAATTACAGAATGTAATAATATCACATCTGCTATAAAACAGATGGCGTGTGATATGAATAATGAAGGGGCCCCACACAATGTAATAAGCTCCACAGTGGCTCACACACAGTATAATATGCTTCACAGTGGCCCACACACAGTATAATATGCTCTACAGTGGCCCCCACACAGTATAATATGCTCCATAGTGGCCCCCTCACTGTATAATATGCTCCACAGTGGCCCCCACACAGTATAATATGCTCCACAGTGGCCTCCATATAGTATAATATGCTTCACAGTGGCCCTCACCTAGTATAATATGCTCCCCACAGTGGCCTCACACAGTATAATATGCTTCACAGGGGCCCCCACACACTACAATATGGTCAACAGTCACCCCCACAAAGTTTTATATGCTCCACTGTGGCCCCACACAGTATAATATGCTTCACAGTGGCCCCCTCTCATAATAATATGCTTCACTTTGGTCCCCACACAGTATAATATGCTCCATAGTATCCCCCACACAGTATAATATGCTCCACAGTGTCCTCCACACAGTATAATATGCTCCACAATGGCCGCCACACAGTAATATATACTCCACAATGGCTCCCACACAGTAAAATATGGTCCACAATGACCCACACACTGTGTAATATGCTCCACAGTGACCCCAACACAGAATAATATGCTCCACAGTGGCCCGACACAGTATAATGAGCTGCTTCATGTGAGCTGCTTCAGGTGAACCCCACGAAATTCAACGAATATTTGTGAAGTTTGGCACTCCGCTTTGTTTCAGTGCTGTTATTATACTCTGGGGTCTTCTCAGACCCCATAGTATAATAAGTAGAAGCTCAGGGAAAATGATTAAAAATAACAAACACTAATAACAAACACTTATATTCACCTTACCTCAGCTCTGGGCATCCTCGCTTCGTCCAGCTCTCTTCAGCATCTTCTTCAGTCCTTTTCTGCCTGCGACTGAGAGGTCACATGCATCAGACGTCACTACTGGGGCCTGTCGTGACGTCAAGCTACCCCATGTGACCTCAGTGGTAACCCGTGCCACTGATATCACCCAAGAGGCTGAGAGGAAACTAAATGGTGTGGTGGAGCTCCGGAAAGGTGAGGAAACGTGAGTTTATGCTGAGGTCTGAAGAGATCCCAGAGTATAATAATAGCACTTCTGTTTTGGACCGTACCGACATTCACCCATCACTAGTTATGACCTATCCAGTGGATTTGCTGACCCAGTGTTTGGACCCTTACCGATCCCAAGAACAGGGTTTCATCCCAGCCGTGTTAATGGCGCAGCAAGTCACACATGTACATTGTCGCTCCACTCTCTATGGGACTGCTGGAGATTGCAGCACTCAAGACAACTTCAAGATCGTCTATCATCATTTAAACCACATTTAGATGATCTGTTTGGTGCACCCAGGCTATAGCTGAGGGTGCACCGAAGGATTTAAAGTTGATTTTTTGGCCGCAACACTGCACTTTGACACAGAAAGGTATGTACACTATTCCGCTAACCTCCCCTACAACAGCATGTAAGTGGCTTCGAAGAGATTTTGGTGGTGGTAGACTCCCTTTAATCATACTGGATATGATGAGGCATTCTTAGGGACAATATCATTCATGCAAAGCTCAGCAGCAAATGCAATGCTCATACTTTTCATTTTCCTGCCGCCTCAGTCAGGTAGAACTAAAAATATAGGTGTTAAAGTTTTTCTACAACTTTCTTAGCCGTGAGCCAACATAAAAAGCAGAAACTCAGCATTTTACTTCTCAGTAATACGTGTACTATTCCTATAAAGAAGGAGAGTGTTGGTAGGGTCATTTCTGAGTCATAGACGCCTATTGTCAGAATGAAGATTCCCCATTATTAGTTGACAGCCCTGACAGCTCCTGACTGCTATCCTGGATTCCTCTTAGCAGAATAGAGGCAGACATCAGGATGACAGCTGAACATCACACAGAGCGCGGCGCCAGCTGTCACAAGTTATCATAGGAAGAGCTGGAATACATAGAGTTGATTTATTAGAGCGGCGACCTTCCTGTGCAGACAATGACACATATCGGGAGAGGGTAAATGATGGTCTAGATGTGGGGCAGGATCAATATGAGATGGAAGACTGAATGTATCTGGGGAGGGGACTATCCTTGATCGATGACTGTCATTTATGGCTATAAGTGTCAGTCCTGTAATGGGATAGGCAATTTTGACAACTACCAGCAAATGGGAGGCGATAAGAAGATGGAAAGTGCAAAGTGGATAGGATCATACATGTGTGTAGAAAGCTGAGATTACTTACCGGTAATCTTTGAGTCATTGACAACGCCCCTGGAGAGACAGCCTCATTCCGAGGAACTGGGAGTTCTTTAAAACAGGGTAGCCATCCCTCTTCTCCAGTTCCTTAGATCCAAGGAATTTTAACATTTTATGAATATCTATAGCCAAATATGGTCTTTTATTTCTTTTTAAGCACACAATCTACGAGAATCAATGACCGCACCCATGGAGAAAATAGGCTACAATAGTTAGGGTTGGACCACTGCCTGTAATATCTTCCTTAGAAAGGACAACCCATCACTGGGTGGCAGCTGCAGCTAATAATGACTGAAGAAAAGTAAGAGGTAAAGACCAAAAATCCTTGCAAATCTGCTCTAATGATGCTCTTTGGGGACAGGACAACCTGATGAGGAAAAGGCTAAACAAAAAGCTGTCTTAATCCGCCCGGCTACTGACTGGGAAAAGTTAAGACTTCCTTTTATTAGGGCCACAGAGCTAAACTATAACCTGCGAAGATTTCCTCCAAGATATTGAAACCTCTAGGTATTTAAGCAAGCAGTACCCAACAACCAGTGAATGAAACTATTTTCCATCACTGGGCCCGATTGGAGCAAAAAGAGGGCGCACTGCTGGAAACAATGGAGCCTGGATATTACCTATGGCAGGAAGGCAGGACCGGGGATCCGGGATATCAGTTTAATAATGGCAAAAAGGAAGACCAACGTCAAGGAGAAGAGAGAAGGAGAGTGTTGACCCAGAGGTTCAAATGGGTCAAGGAGACCCAGGCATTAACCGTTAGGTACCGGCACCCACCATCAGGGCCCCGAGAGCGGCGGTCACTATCTTGGCTATAGAAATATATTCTCTATCAATGAGAATTGTAAGAACAATAATATTTAATCAACGTTATGTTTTAGGATTTCTGTTGACCCCACATTTCTAGGAGCATATATTTAACAGATGGTGTCTGATCCTCTGTGAATTACCAAGGCATTAAGCACTAGATTTAGATCCCAAGGGAGAATAATAGGTCTAAAAGAAGAAGATAGACTAACCGGTGCTATAATACATCTCTTCACCAAGGGGAAAGGCACCAGGAGCGGAGATCTGCACTTTTAATGTACTGGGTCTAAGTCTTTTAGACAGGCCTGCTTGGAGAAATTCTAGGATCAAAGGATAATCAGGAGTGGTCAGGACATCAATGGGTCTATCAGCAAAGAAAGGCAACTACCTGCTCTGATAATTCCATACTTTGCCAAACAGTCAAGAAAAGACCTCTAACCACTGGGTGAAGAACTGGACCCTAGGCAAGGAGATCTTCTATCTCAAGCAGGGCTCAAGGATCTGCTATCAAGAGCTTCCAAAGCCAGGAAAACCATACCTTTCAGAGCCATAAGGGTGTGATGAGTATCACAAGGGCTCCCTAAACTCTCTCAAAGCCCTGGGGATTTTTAGAGGTGAAAAGGCATAAAGGAGACTCTTTCAGCCAAGACTGGGAGAAGACTTCTATCCCTATCAGTAGTTCAGGAAGAGACAGGGAGAAAACGTTCCCACCTTCCTGTACTGAAGATATGCAAAAAGGTCTATCAAGGGAACACCCCAAGGAAGTTATCTGGACGAAGACCTGCAGATTCAAGGCTCATTTTCCCTGATAAAGACTTAGACAGTCCACCAAAGAATTTTCCATCCTCCTAAGGTGATGGCAGAAAAGGAAAGCAAGTCTCGGCTAAAAGAAAAAACTGGCAAACTAATCCTATATAGTGAAATAGTCCACAGCTAGGACCGGGAGATTATAACTAAATCAAAATCACATCTAAATGAACATATATTTTAGGTCTTTATATGTCATACCTCTTATTTATATACCAAACCATACACATATCAGCAATCGTGATTAAATAGTGTATAGTAAGTGGTATACCCCATAGATTATTGCAGTGTGAGACAGGATTATCTCAAAATAATAGAAATAATCGGTGACAAAGTCTATATAGACTAACTGAGCTGATCTTCGGCCTTGGTTGCTTCCTGACCAATTGCCCAGCTCTACCCACAACTGTTCAGTTGTCAGACAGAATCTTACATTTTTGTCCATCCACACTGGCAAGGCTTGTTACAAGGCCCAGGCCTAGCACACACAAGCTAAGGTCCCAGGACCAACACACACAGGCTAAGGCCCAGATGCACACAAACTAAGGCCCCAGGTCCCGCGCACATAGGCTAAGGCACAGATGCACACAAGCTAAGGCCCCAGGCCCAGATGCACACAGGCTCCAATGAGTCGCGAAACATAAGGTCACAACATCAACTTAGGGGGAAAACCCAGCAACAAATTCAGCAACATCAGACTGAGCCACTGTGATTCTTTGCAGTAACTCAACCTGGTCCTCAGCGTCTTAGGAACAAAATCTGGTAGTTAAACAGAGGATCTAAAGAAACACCTGGTCATTAACAATCCTGCACCCAGACTTAATAAGGAGCGACTAGGATACACTGCCACCTGCAAGACCTAAGTTACATTGAACTAACACCCACATATAGTGCAAACCAATAAAGGCCAGAAACATCTAGCAAAAAAACACTTAGATCTTAGGAATCTATAGAAGCCAGAGGGAGTAAGACCACAAGACTCCTTAAGAGCTAAATTTGAGGTCTGTTATCTTAAAGTAGTTATCTGGTTTCTGCCAGGGTCCGAGACTGGGGACCCCCATAGGTGACCAGTACCCACTATCTTGTTGGACAAACTGTAGCGGTGAGTGTAGGAATTGCAGTGTTGCCCATTAAAATCTATAAAATCTATATATGTAAACAATACCGAGAGCCACTCTGTCTGAGTACAGGTGATCTGCGTGGGTCCCAGGTTCCGGACTCCTGCAGATCTAATATTGATGGCCTATCCTAAGTATAGGCCATCCATGTTAGAAACTGGATAACCCCTTTAATCCCAAAAAATTGCAGCACTGAAATCAGAACACTCCTACACCAGCCCCAGGTTGGCCTAAAGACAAGAGGAGCCCCGAAACGAAGATAGCAAATAAGCATATACAAACCAAAAAAGGGGAGAACAAAGATATACCATCAACATAAAGAAAGGATATAACCATAGGGGCTATGACACCCCTCTTACTCAACCAGGTACCAGGGTGATGTTGCTGGAGTCCACTGTCTCAGTGCACTGTCCCACTTCCATCCTGAGAAGCTTATTGTGGTCAAACCACCTGACCTTTTCTGGCCAAGGAGCAGGCACTGCTTTACACTGCTTTACTGGCTGGTCCCTCCTCCACATGCATAGAAAACCATGATAGTCGCCCTTCTGGTCCACGTGGGGGTGGAATCCAGTACCAGCCCCAGCCTTCCTGAGCCTGCCAAAGTTTTAAAAAAGGTCATTCCTGGCTGCACATTAGGCCCTGTCAGAAGTCATGCTTCCCCACTTACGGCTGGAGGACAGCATCAGCGAAAAACCTCCATGCCCCACCGCAGGGAAAAAGCCTGCGGCAGCGTCTGCCCGGAGGTGTAGGTGTCCTCAAAGGGCAAGCATGTGGGACACACAGGAGTCATGACACATGGACACTTGTGATTGGGTCTAAATGGTCTCTGACATCATTAATGATGTCATAAGAGGCCCTAAGAAGACAGGGACCTACGTCGGAGACCAGAGGAGGTGAATAACACTGTTTTTTATATTTACTCACCTGGGCCTTCGCCTTCTGAAGAGTCCCTTAATCCACCCCTTCATATTCCCTTTAATTTGTATGGTTGGAAAATTCCTTTAAGGTTGAAATTAGCATTTGGCACGATGTTTTTTCAATGCAGTACAGGAGACAATGGAGAGATCCGAGGATGCTATTCAGGATTTTATTGGCATTCCATATAACAATGTAAAGTCATTTTCATATCATTCATTTCTTCTTTCTATTCTCTCCATTATCAAATAATTGGATAAATAACCACAGAATAAATTGGAAATGCTGAGCTCTCATACTGTGGACAATGCTCAAGAAAAAAATTAAACAGAAGCTTAAAGGGGACATGTCTTTCAATAGAACTCTGTATTGTGCTGTTCCTCTGTTATCCATCCTGGAAATATACAAATGAAGTGACAACTGGCTGTAATCATTCCATTGGTTAACAGTTTGAATAGTCAGTATGTGTTCTAAACTGTGTAGGGCTAAAACTGCTACATTTCCAGGAGGAGTAACAGAGGAATTGTTATTGGGAGAGGTAGAATGCAAGTATTTACTAAGTATTAAAAGCTTGAGAGGTCCTCTTTAGGGTAAGTTCACATGGTGAAAAATGAGGAACACAATGAAGTGCATGAAGAAAAGAGAAATGTAAATCCCATCAATATTTGGTGTGACCTTTGCCCTTTGGAGGAGGAGTCCTGGAAGTGATAATACGGCCCCCAGAGAGCCCTGATCTCATCATCATCCAGTCTGTCTGGGATGACATGAAGAGACAGAAGGATTGGTGAAAGCCTACATTCACAGAAGATCTGTGCTTAGTTCTCCAAGATGGCGGGAACAATCTCTCTGCCGAGATCTGCCAAAAACTGTCTGCAAGTACCGAGAAGA
This sequence comes from Leptodactylus fallax, assembly GCA_947044405.1. Classification (NCBI taxonomy): domain Eukaryota; kingdom Metazoa; phylum Chordata; class Amphibia; order Anura; family Leptodactylidae; genus Leptodactylus; species Leptodactylus fallax. The sequence goes on from CAMRHE010001067.1 coordinate 197,062, forward strand.
ACAGATGGAAGGCAAAAGGCAAAGGTCACACCAAATATTGATAGGATTTACATTTCTCTTTTCTTTATTCATTTTGCTAATTGACAAAAATAAACTATTAAGCCTTCTGATTCTGAAAGTATTCTTACTTTGTAGCATTTTTTCCACACCTGCCTTTAACTTTTGCACAGTGCTATATTTCCATGGTTGCAGACTACAAAAAACCCACTTTGTAGTCTGATCCTGCTCTCACGTATTACTCCAAACCACCTGTACCCTTTTCTTGCTAATTTGTAGACAATGAAAGAAAGGTAATAGGGCAGTAGCACATGACTGCAAGATCAGACAACACATGGTGCCATGCAGGGGTGTCACTAGCATAACTGGGCCCCATAGAAACTTGACTTGGGCCCCCACCTCCACACGGCATTGCACCCCCTTTCTTGGCCTCCACATGGTATAATGTCCCACAGTGGCCCCTCCACACAGTATAATGTCCCATAGTGGCCTCTCCACACAGTATAATGTCCCATAGTGGCCCCTTCACACAGTATAATGTCCCATAGTGGCCCCTCCACACAGTATAATGTCCCATAGCGGCCTCTCCACACAGTATAATGTCCCATAGTGGCCCCTTCACACAGTATAATGTCTCAGAGTGGCCCCTTCATATAGTATAATGTCCCATAGCGGCCCCTCCACACAGTATAATGTCCCACAGTGTCCCCTCCACACAGTATAATGTCCCATAGTGGCCCCTTCACACAGTATAATGTCTCAGAGTGGCCCCTTCATATAGTATAATGTCCCATAGTGGCCCCTTCACACAGTATAATGTCCCATAATGGCCCTTCCACAGAATATAATTTCTCATAGTGACCCGTACTGTGTTTATTGCAAATGTTGCAATAATTCTGGTGATTCACCACCCAAAAACTATTATTATATTTTGTGGTTTCTTCAGACCCCAGAGTATAATAATGGGAGGCCAAGGGGAGGTGAGCAAACATAAAATAGTGTTACTTACCTCTCCTGGGCTCCGGTGCGGGTCTTTGGGCTTCTTTAATGAAATTACAGATGTGGGCTACGTTGACCTCATTATTAATTGTGTCTCTGGCCTTAGCCATGTGACATCTGTGACATCTTGGATGACCTGAAGACCCACACCAGAGCCCAGGACAGGTGAGTAAAACAGTTCTTTATGATTAATCACCTTGCAAGTCCTCCGATCATTATACACTGAGGTCTGAAGTATAACAGCAGTTTTGGTTCGGACATGTTCAGTCCTAAAGAAACCGTCAGGTGAACCTCGTCAAACGAATCTCACAAGGTTCATTCAACAAATACTGTGGCCCTACTTACCTAACTCTGCCCATGGTCACCTCTGCTTCCCCTTTAGCCCACATGGGGTCCCCAGTGTCCCATATCACGTCGCTGTTATCAACATCCTGACGCTGTTCAGCATCAGCTATGTGATACACAGGGCCCCCTGGAGGAACGAAGAGGAAGCGGAGGTGGCTGTGGGTAGGAGCGGGGATTGGTAAGTAAATAAGGTCCGTTACCTACAAAAATAATTGATTTTTTTTTTTGTTTCAAATGTGCTAAAACTAGTTACATACCCTTTAAAGATGATGTTTAATAGAGAGGCTCTCTACCTTCCCATCTGTCAAGGCAATTCTTCATTTAGATCCAACTTTTTAGACTGTATTTTTGCAGTTCTGTTTCTTGTAAGGAATTTTGACTTAGTCTCTTGGCTAGAATCAACTTGATGAGTTGGAAGAGGCAACTCACTGAGCAGATTCCAGTTCAACAGGCAGTACTAGACTTCACGTCCAACATCCTGGATAGACAGGATTACAGAACGACTATTCAATGCATTCTAATGTTCACTCATACCATCTGTACCAAATAACCATCTGTCTAAAAAATTTTCTAACAAGTCAATGCAATTGATTGAAAACGTTACCCATATCCTAAAACATAGTAAAATGTCATATAATGCTGCACTATGTACAGTAAAGCATTCAATTATGGCTGGATTATATGGACAACAAAAAGGGCAATTGTCTATCAAAAAGGTAACTTCGCCTCTCAGATTCTCCATACCTTACCAGGCACTCTCAACAAGATACATGGAAATAAACAGCTGCCAAATACCCACTGGCTTTACTGTGTATAGCACTGCAAGCAACCCTGTCTACTGAATGTAGGTTAGAGGAAGTACTGGAGAGAATACGTCAGAAGGATCAGACTACATAAGGTTTGTTTGTAGTATGTTACCATGGAAACCTATAGATCTACACTGCAGATGTAGACTCCAAATAATGAAAATATTAATTAGGACTATCTGATTATTTTTTAAGACGCATTTGAAAAACGAGAAATGGTTAAAAAGTTGGTCTGTTCCTCTAAAGGCAGTCTCACCATATCCCACTGTGAAGGATCTTACTTTGCCAAGCTGCTTGGCACACCTGCAATCACCCTTCTTAACCTTCCACTCACGCCCTGTGAGTGGACTGAGTTCATAGGATAATATGAAACAATCTTTATACATTTTATATACTTATTAAACCGAGTGGGTCGGTACTAGCCACTAGCATATACAGAAATACACATCAATGTATTGTCAAGCAAATACAGGTAAAAGCACAATACAGTACAGAAAATAAAATGGGAATAAAAGATAGGAAAATACTAGAACAAGTTTGTAGATGGTTCTCTAAGCCTTAGCAGTTTGACCTAGGACGCATTCTTAAGTCAGACATAAAACCTGTGTCCCCTACATGCTGTCCAGCAAGATGAATTCTCAGGCCTTACTACTCACGACACTTACTACTACTGCCCTCACATCTTTCCCAGGATAAGAACTCCCCTTTGTGTCTGGCTTGGAACATATAACTATCCTAGTCTCCTCCCTGAGTGATGTCACTAGGAGGAGAAGCCCAGCCCTCCTTCCTGAAACCCAAATAACTATAACTTGTCATAGTTCCTTGCCCGATGACCGTATTGTCAGGCAAGGGGCATGATGGAGTTTGTGGCGAGATCCCCATCGTGTAGACACCAAGAATGACACCCCAATCCCCTTTGGAGTTTAGTGTCGGGACCTTTTCCCTGCTTCCAGCAGTACCTTGCGCACCCAAGGAATTTATTGGGGCGACTAAGAGGTTCTCCGGGGGAAATATCGCCATAAAACCATATTTCCTTTGTTGGGATAGCTGGCTCCAGGAAGTCTGGGTTCTGTGTGCCCAGAGCTCCCCCAACACATCCTTGCAGGAACTCCCCCATGCTGTGATAACGATTGTAACAAGGGTATGCAAATGGGGCTATAAATTGAATTACAAAGGGTCTTTGATTACAGAGTAGAAATACCGTATTCCTGAAGCCTATGAACAAATGTTTGATAACAGTCCTAAATGCCACACTGTGTAGGAGTAATATGAGTAAGTAATAACACACTAAAGCAAAATAAATAACAGGAAAATACATAGCTGGGGGTCTCATCATCACACCCACCATGTCAACCCAGCCTCACAGATAGATAGGTTACGATCACGTGAATCAAACATGTTTTCCCCTTGTGAATTTTTGCTTCCATTGTTGAGATATCCCTGTTTTTGTTAATATGCAAATAAGCTCTTTGGAGCAATGAGGGTGTTGCTACTTACCTCCTTGAAGCTATGGTAACACACTCATTGCTCCATAGAGCTCAATTGTATATTGCCAAAAATGGGGATCTCTCGGAAACTGAGGCTCTGATTTACAAGGGGAAAACACTGTTTGATTCAGGTGACCCTATCCTAACTGTAGGGTTAATATGTTGGGCTCTGCTGACACACTCCCTTTAAATCTGCAGGAATTAATCTATGGCGGGGTGATCAGAGGAGGCCCCTTTGTGGTCCAACAGCTTACTCATCTACGGGACATCACCCTCTTTTCTGGGGGTCTCCAGGACATTTTGGGAAAGTGAGCAACACTGGCTAAATGGTTGAGTGTTCACAGAGGGGAGCGACATATTTAGTAAGCTGTTTAGACCCCTGACTGACATTGGTTGTTTAACTGGAGACATTGTGCTCCTGGTTCAGCAGGTCTATAATAAAATAATGCTAATATAAGGGGCCAGTTATCAGTTCCCCTTTAATTCCCAGCTTTCAGACACGTCAGGCAGGTTAAACGCCCATCAAAAAAGAATCAGGCGGTATTATTCTCCTGCTTTTTCCTTTTATGATCCTACAAGCCGTCTAAGAGCTGAGCAGCAGATGATGGATGACAATTTAGCATCTATTGATCCAGCTCTCCTCTGTAACTACCCGGTTTGGGCGAGCCATTTCTCTGAATTGTATTGTTCATCTGTTTTCATCTAAGAGACTGCTATAAATCGGAGGAGGGAGCTGTGCGCTAGCCGTACCACAAAGTGATTATCTGTCCAGAAAGTTTTCATTTTCTGGTCCTGTCTGTGAACAGGGCACTGGCTGTTTGCAATACATTTTTGCCATGCATGAGCGGAGAAGCCTCATCAAGCTTGTAATGAAATATTACGGTCATGATTCCGAATACAGTCCGTGGATTTTTAACCCATTGCTGTTTTATATACTTGTATCCTAGAATTATAGCGCTCTTGCTGGATTTTGTGGTTACATAAACAATGCCCTGTTCTTTTTAATAGTCATCTGCTTTGTCCACAAGAGGAGAGACAAGGAGGCAATACTATCTGTGCCAACATTATATACATGGAGGGTGGAAGAAGCACTTCCTATTCCTCCATCTCAATGAGCAACAGAAAGGTAGAGATGGTGCCTGCAATATTTACATGGAGAGACAAGGAGGCAGTACTATCTGTGTCAAGATTATTTACATGGAGGGCAAAAGCAGCACTATGTATTCTTTCATTTCAATGAGGGACAGAAAGATAGAGCTGGTGCCTGCATTTATTTACATGAAGCGACAAGGAGGCAGTACTATCTGTGCCAACATTTTGTACATGGAAAGCAGAAGCAGCACTAGCTATTCCTTCATTTCAATGAGCGACAGAAAGGTAGAAGACCTGGTGCCTGCATCAATATACATGGTGAGACAAGGAGGCAATACTATCTGTGTCAACATTATTTAAATGGAGGGCGGAAGCACCACTATCTATTCCTCCATTTCAATGAGCGACAGAAAGGTAGGAGATATGGTGCCTGTGTCATTTACATGGAGAGTCAAGGAGGCAGTACTATCTGTGCCAACATTATTTACATGGAGGGAAGAAGTACCACTATCTCTTCCTCCATCTAAATGAGTGACAGAAAGGTAGGAGACCTGTGCCTGTATCATTTACATCAATTACATGGAGAGACAAGGAGACAGTGCTATCTGTGTCAACATTATTTACAAGGAGGGTGGAAGGCAGCACTATCTATCCCACCATCTCAGTGAGCAACAGGAAGGTAAAAGACTTGGTGCCTACATCACTTACATAATGTGTCATCAATTGACACAATACTGTTCAATCACAGCTGTATAAGGTCAGGACTGGTGACAAACAGGTCTCAGATACACTATAATGCATAACCACTTCTTTACTGGTAGTGCATAATGATTACTAGTAGTACGCCCACTTAGTGCACCTCTCAGAGGACACAATGGTAAATGCATTTAAAGGGGTTTTCTGAGCTAAAAATATTGATGACTTAGGATAAGTCATCAATATCAGATCGGTGATGGTCTGACACCTGGAACTCTCACTGATCATCTATTCTCAGCAGCTGATACACACAAGATGGAGCAGAAAGCAGACGGTGCTGTTCTCTGCATAGTGGCTGAACTGAGTCACTGCAGCTTAGTGCCCTGTCAAATGAATGAGAGCTGATCTGCAGTACCATGTCTGACTACTACACAAAAAAATGAAGTTGTCAGGTTCCTGCTAGATGTATCAGCTGCTGAAAATAGATAACCTGTGGGGTTGCTAGGTGTCGCACTGCCACCAATCTAATATTGATGACTTGTCTTTAGGATAGTCCATCAATATTTTTAGCCCAATTGCTACCTTTTATCCCCTATAGCTACTCCGTTTCCCGTGTTCTGAATTACTGTGTGGTTCGGGTTACAATTACAATCATATATGTCTCTATGGGTGGTCACACTGATCACAGGCTTGAGGTACAGAAAATTAGGCACTAACCCTTCGACTACCCTAGATCACAGGGAATAAAGCCCTATTCACACAAATGATATTTAGCTTTTTTTTTATCATCAAGGACATAAATACTCAATGCGGCTTTAAAGACTTACTAGAAAAACATCATTGAAAGGGGAAATAAAATCCATAAAGGGCAAATAAAACTAAACACAAAAATCCAAAAATTTCCGCTCCTTTTTGTGGAACATGTTATTGCCATAAAGTGTTAAAATACCAGGTGGTATAAGAGAAGATTTCTCCCTTGCCTTTCCTATTACACATCCTATGAGCCCACTAGTGTCATTTTTGACACTACAAGGTGATACTTGTGGTGACATTCTTATGCACAGAAGTGACGTCGATAGCAAATGACTAAGGTGTGAGTGTCGACTAGTAAGTGCAGATAATAACCTAACACATTAGCCAGGGTATCGTCATGCTCCAGTCATTATACTAAATGGGCTGAGCCTCATCTCTCATTCAGACATAGCAAATAGGTAAAAGAAATATGGAACATGGAAGGATTGCTTGTAAGGATGCTCTGAGACGGTGCCACATTTCTACTACCCATTTAAAGCAAATGCAAATACAGGTGCAGTATAGCAATGTATAGGTGCAGCAATGAATACATAATGGATGTGCCTGAGAAGCAACGTCTAAAAGCACTGCAAGTACGCATAACTTATTACTGCTCGATGCGTAATATGAGAAAGATATGAACTACTGATAGATAGATACATAGATAGTTATTAGATAAATATGAGCGATATATAGATAGATAAATAGATAGACGGATACAGATGAAAACAATATGTTAGATAGATAGTTGATTGATAGATAGGGATGGATAGATAGATAGATAGATAGATAGATAGATAGATAGATAGAGTAGAAGGGTAGATAGATAAATTATATTAAATAAATAAAGATAGATAGATAGATAGATAGATAGATAGATAATAGATACTGTAGATAAATAGACAGACTTATAGATAGATAAACAGATACAGTAGATATGAGAGCAGAGTAGATAGATAGATAGATAGATAGATAGATAGATAGATACTATAGATAGATAGATAGATAGATAGATACTATAGATAGATAGATAGATAGATAGATAGATAGATACTATAGATAGATAGATACCATAGATAGATAGACAGACTTATATATAGATAAACAGATAAATAGATATGAGACACAGAGAGAGAGAGATAGATAGATAGACTTATAGATAGATATGAGACACATAAATAGAGATAGATAGATAAATATGAAATAGATTGATACATATAAAATAAACAGATAGATATGAAATAGACAGACGTAGATAGATAGATAGATAGATAGATAGATAGATAGATAATAAACAAACAGGTATGAGATAGATAGCTAGATAGACAGACTTATAGATAGTAGTATAATGTTGTACCATGTTAGCCATAGAAAGTAGTGCAAGAGTGAAGAAATCAGGCTTCCAAGACTTATAAATAGATTGATAGATAGATATGAGATAGACAGGTAGATAGGTAGATAATAAACAAACAGATTGATATGAGATAGATAGATAGATAGATAGATAGATAGATAGATATAGACAGATAGATAGAGGATAGATAGATAGATAGATAGATAGATAGATAGATAGATAGATAGATAGATAGATAGACAGATGATAGACAGACTTGATTCAAAACTTCAGATCATGCTCACAGGTATCTTACTTGTCAGTTCACATCCCCGGTTTGCGTAGAGATCTTCATTCTATAATGCTCCTAATAAACAATATGAAGATCTTCCGGAATCATTTGGATATAAGAATGTAATATTCTGGAGGTTTTGTTACCTGATGCTGTTGTACAGAATTCTCTTCCGCAGACCTGGATGTGTTTCAGTATTTTTCAGCATATGCTTTGAAGCATAGCTTGGCACAGTAATTGGCATATCATCCTGGCATACACATGGGTAAAGCATATGTTACGTTGCTGGTAGCTTTCGCGCTAATTGTACTTTTCTCCCTGAGCAGATATGTGGAGACACAAAGCCCCCCTCACTGGGGGGTTATTTTCCACCTCTGTGAATTTATTTTGGGCTTGTTTGTTTCTCTCCCCTCTCGACAGGCCATGTGATTATAGACATAGAACAACTGTGGGCTTCTATACTTCATCAATGCTCATAATAATCCTGCCACCCTCGGCCTCTGCGGGCCCGCGCCATTTACAACTTTATGAATATGCACGCCATTCATTCCCTGCCGCTCAATATGGGACAGATCAAGGCCTGTATGTATCTGGAACAGCAGGAAGGCCTATGTAATGACTATACAACCCAACAGGAGGCGTTCACGAGGATTGTGATTATTTGTACAGAACGAAAACCTTTCATACTTGACACAGTATTGTCTTAAAGCGATTACATTATCTGTAACCCCTAGGAACGGTCTTATAAGTAGTTGGGGCATTGTGCGCCTCATAAAAACGTCAATCACTGCTATGCGGCCTTAGATCGTTGAAGGTTATTTGGGTGGTAGACATGGGCTCTGAGGACCTTTTAGGGCAGGGATGGTGTGAAGGATCCAGATTTACCAGGGCCTCGGGCCTGGCCTACCTGCGATCACTTCGATTACCTCACACCCACTTTCCGTGAGTGAGGCGGGTCAACAGAGGATAGTACGCAAACGGGCCTCCTAAATTTTATATATTTATTAACCCCTAAATGGGTCGATACTAGACACTCAACACATACATAGAATATATGCAGCGGTTAACAAGCAGATACAAGTGAAAACAGCATAACACGGTACATAAAAATAAAAATGGGGATAAAAGAAAGAAAAGAATATATATTACCAACACCAGCTTGTGCAGGTTATCTCTGGCTTCCAATGATTGCCAGGGCACTTTCTTATGGGACGACCAGCGGCAGAGCACCTTAACAAGGTCAAATGGCAGAAGACCTCTGGAACAAGTAGTTAGTCCATTTCTCTGAGCCCACGTGGTAGGCTCAGAGCACAGGTCTTGGGCAAAGCATGTGTTGCTTACATGCAGGGACACCTCTTTTAGGTCCACAACTAGGCCTCAAGCCTAACTGCTTAGGCCGCATGGCAGCCACATGTGGTCACATGGCTTCCCCCACAGCTTGCCTCCAAGAAGCGTGCATCTCCAAAATTCCAGGACAACAGAGCCCGACTCAGCCTGGGCGGAGCCCTTTTGTCTCCCCTGGTCTCCTCCCTGAGTGAGGTCACCAGGGGGAGAAGCCCCGCCCCCTCTCTACATCTCTCAGAATAACTATTCAGTATAAGCCTATGCATGATGTTTATAGAGTCTGGCTGGTAGTATAATGGGGTTCCTAGCGAGATCCCCAATACATAGACTCCAAGTTTGACACTCCAGCTCCCTTTGGGTAAGGAGATCAGTGTCTGCACCTTTCCTGGACTATGAACGGTGACATGTGTATATTCTGAGCATGCGCCTTGACCTGACGCATCTGGGGGATCTATCGGATCGACAATAAGATGTTCCCCAGGCCAGATATCGTCATAAAACCATAATTCCTTAGAACTAGTACTGGCGCCACTGAGTCTCTCAGGGATATGCGGATCGTTTGCATAAAGCATCCTGTCTAAATGAACCCCCGCTGGGTTAGTGAGGATGGCAGTCTTATGCAGATGAAGGCTTTTGACCAAATGACTGATTGCTTCAGGGACAGGATAATAGACCTGAACTAGAGAGTAGCTTGACCACATTCCAGGTGCTCTTCTAAGCCTGATTCTAGGCACCAACCCCCGCTGCGCAGTAGTATAGACTAATATTGATATCCTAAGACCATACATGCCCCTAATATCATCACAGATGGGTTCTCTTAGGACACCGTACATTCAAGTCACAACTCCCCTTTGCAATCATGTAGTGGTGGGGGGCAGTCTGTGAGAGGGGAAAAAGTCTATGAGAGAGGGGACGTGGGTGCAGTGTGTGTAACATAGAGCAGTACCAACTGAGTACCCCCAAAGTAGTGATCTCTTAGAAATGTTAATAAAATACGGCTACGTTTGGAGATTTCGTTAACAATTATGTAATGGCCTCCTCAGTGTCCCCACATATAGTATAATGGCCCCCTCAGCTCCCCCTCTCTCAGTAGAATGTCCCCATCAGTGCCACCAAATGTAGTATCATGGCCTTCACACTCAGTATAATGGCCCCATCAGTGCCCCACATGTAATGTAATGGCCACCACATGTGAAAATAATGTCCACCCCCGCATATAATAAAATGACCCCCACTCTAAGTAATGTTTAAGAAACAAGTGGTAATCTACATTCATTGCTTTCCACCAGGACTGACAAACGGCACCATGGTTTCGGTTTGTTCAAAAAGCACTCTCCCACATTCATACCAAAGATCCTTGTGACAGAATAATGTCCCATAGTGGCCCTCAGTGCAGTATAATGTCCCATAATGCCTCCCACACAGTATAATGTCCCACAGTGGCCCCGATACAGTATAATGTCTCATAGTGGCCCCCATACAGTATGATGTCCCATAGTGGTCCCCACATGGTATAATGTTCCACAATGACCCCCACACAGTATAATGTCCTATAGTGGCCCCCATACAGTATAATGTCCCAAAGTGGTGCGGGCCCCTGCCCTCTGTGTAATGACATATAGCCATGTGACCACTGAGGTCCAATCAGAGTTCTAGGCAGTCCTTGACATCACTCAGGAAGCCACAAGAGGCCTGATGAGGGCCCACGCTGGAGCCCAGGGGAGGTGAGTAACACTATTTGTGTGATGAGACTACATAGTATAATAGTAGTTTGTGGGTGGCAAACCCTATGAACTACCATTATTTATTTATCATGCTTACTTATAAAACGCCATCAAATTCCACAGTGCTTTACAGACATTGACAGTCATTGTCCCATATAGGGCTCACAATCTACATTCCCTACCAGTATGTCTTTAGAGTGTGGAAGGAAACCGGAGTACCCAGAGGAAACCCACACAAACACAGGGAGAACATACAAACTCCTTGCAGATGTTGTCCTTGGCAGGATTCGAACCCAGGACTCCAGTGCTGCAAGACTGCAGTGGTAACCACTGTGCCAACCTGGGGGTTATCTCTGACTGCAGCATGTACCCCTGAAAAGTGTACACATTGAGAACCACTGACATAGACGAATTGGGGGCACTCTGCTTGAGAAAGAGGACCATGGGGAGTAGTTTGTAAGAGCCTGTACTCTGGCATATGTCCCTGGTGACTGTGCCTAACAACACAATTTGTTATGGAATTGCCACTTAAGCAGTTCCTGAAAGTCAGTGGAATTGTTATTTAACCAATTTCCTAATACGCACCAGGTAACTGACAAGGGACAGCAAGTAAACAAGCTACCTATAATGCTACAACACTATGGTTAGCAGAGTCTAAGACTACTCCACGGTATTCCCCAGAGCCAGTCATAAGGCAGGATGGACTTTGCAGCTTGGGACCCAGGTTGCAACTCTAGAACAAGATGACAGAAAACAAGTGCACTTGCAGGCTAAGGGCCAGACCAGAAAGCTAACTGTGGGCAAGAGAGTAATGCACAAACCAGATTCAAAAACATGGAGAGTATGGGAATAGCCAAATCAAAAGCAGAGGAATATCAGAAGTCCAAGTCATGGTCAAATTCAGGAGGACACAGACAAAGACAAATCAGCAAAAGAGGGACTAACCAAGAAAGCAATCTAAAGTCAGTAACCCAGGGAATCAGTAAAAAACAAGGAAAGGTACTGGGATTGAGTTCTGAGAACACAGAGCCTAGAAAACTAACGCAACCACAGGCACCAGAGTAAGGAAATTGTTAGATTAAAATTCCTTTCCTTAAAGGAGTTGTCCAGGATATTCATAAGGAGGTCGGGAAATTGAAAAAAAACACTCATCTGTCCCTGTTAGTCCGATGTATCCCACCGTGGTCCTGTCCTGCTGCTCCAGGTGCTTCTTCTGGTGGAACTCCTCTCTGCACATGACCTAAAGGACACTGAATAGGAAGCCACAGGTGATGTATGTGAGTGACATCCCGGTTCCTTTCCTTAGGAACTGAGGTGAGGACTTCCATCGGAAGAAGCACCGGAGTGCCACAAGACCGGAAAGTGTCTGGAAACACTGAAGCCCCGCGGTCAGGTGAGTATGGTTTTCTTTTTTTTATTTTTCACCTTCCCGAGCTCCTTGTGGCAAAATTGTGGGCAACCCCTTTAACCCTTGATTGGACACTAAAGTACAGCCCTGATTGGCTCTGCATCTCAAACATCTGACTGAACAGACCCAGCCAAAGTATGACTGATAGGCATAGCAACCTAAAAGCAATAGCCATGTGGCAAATGCAGATACCATACAGAATCTACCCAAAAGTGCTGCACAGAAGAGAATGAGAACTGCTGGGGGTAGAAGAAATTTAGATTCCTGACACTGCTATCCTACAATAAAGGAAAAATAAAGTTGGGTCTTTTCCTTGTAAGATTTTTGAAGTCCTACAAATTAGCGGCTCTAAAATGTACTTTATAATAATCTTTCAAAAAGAGGGGTAAACATAAAGTCTATCTTCTGTTCATGTCCTTTACAGATCAATGCAATACACAGTATTTTCCTGCACATAAACACATCCTCAGCAGCAGACCCCAAAATCCACTCTCCGGAACCTTTTTTCTAACATAAAAATTATTATGTTGCAAATATTTCAGAGCTTTTGGGCCGCGCTAATCCATAAATGTGTTTCCCTTTTAAGACATGCCCACAATTTACCATATGACTAATATAACAAGCGAATGACAGATTAATGAAATTGCCGCATCTATATCCGAGATGTAAAATTCAACAAATGTTCCTTCTCAGTAAATGGAGCTTAATGTAACATTGTCTGACGGTACTTATGGCGATGGTGAGGAACCCTAAGTGGATTATGTTAACATGAAAACATTATTTACAATAATGCTAAATATAACCACGGCATTGCTATTATAAGGAATGAGACGTAGAATATTATATATGGCAAAAATAAACAGATATATCTATCTACTCTGGGGGCATATTGGGGCAACATTTATAATCTAAAAAAAAATTGTGTTTAGTTGTTTGAGTCATATAAAAAAAATTGTAGAAAAATGCTTAAAATAAATAAAATAAATAAATAAAAAACCAGCACTAACCGTACGAATATCCCCGTTCCAGCGCTGTCACTCCTGTCCCCACTATTTCCAATCCCTGCTGAAAAGTGATGCTATCCAGCATTACCAGGCGACTGGTCAGTGATTGGCTACAGTGGTCACATGATGACCAACAGGACGTTATCACTTCTGGTCTGGTCGGGACAGGCGCAGCAACACTGGAATGGGGGACATTCAGAGGGTTAGAACTCTTTAATTAAGTTTTAACATTTTTTTATATCACTTGGGCTTCTGCAGTCAATGGCGGCTGTGTTACCATAGAGGTTTGACACCCCAAGGTAACTCCCTCTGTCACCTCACTGGTGACCCTGCAAACTGAATGTGGGGTGCCAATGGGTTGCCATGATAGTTGGGTGTCTAGAAAAGGCAGGGTCTGAAAAGTTGTCTAGGAGTAGTGGGCTGAATGGAAGGAGCCAGGAAGAAGTCGTTTGAGGAGGGATAGGTCATTAATAACAAAATCCAGGACCACCAAAAATCAGCTGTTTGAAGAGGCTTCGGCCCTCGCCTGTTCCCTGTCCGGATGTCATTATATGCATCAGTCACATGGTACAGGTGCAAAACCAGACACAGCCCCTACTACGCAATGTATGGAACTGTGGTGAATCTGCCATAGTGCTGTTTCTGGTGATAGTCCTGGGTGTCGGACCACCACTAAGTCTAGGTTCACATCTGCGTTGAAGAAAAAAGTCCTGAATGGGGGGGCTTTTCTCTCCACTCGTTTCAGTATAAAAACAGTGTAAACCTGACAGACACCCTGTGGATCCCATTACAGGGTAACCATTTTTTTAGTGGATGGGTTCTCCCTCATTTGGTTCCCCTGGCAGACCTGAACAACGAAGAGCCCAATGCAAGTGTGAACCTAGCCTATGCTTCTCTGCCTTGTAGGAGAGTTTGTAACCACGAAGTCAGGGGCGTAACTACCACGGTAGCTGTGGTAGCGGCTGCCACAGGGCCCGACACGTGAGGAGGCCCGTACGGCCCCCTGCACTAGTAAACATGCAAAAAAAAAAAAAACATTTTTTTTTTTTTTACTTTTTCAGGTTCGGGGCCCGGATTCCGGGCCCCCGTGGGAGGAGGGGGCTGCCGGGCCCAGGCACGTAGACAGTCTGGCTGGCGGTGACTTATTTTTAGCTTTAGCGCCGTTAGTGAGGTGTTCTCCTTTCACTCCATGTAGGCTAAAGATGAACAGGACCTTCCTGAATATGTCTCCTCCCTCAGCGTGCGTCCTGACGCTAGGGGGTGGAGACTTATCTCGCAGCATGAAGGGAGTGCTTGCGGGGGATCCATTTTGTCGAGCAGGCAGCGCAGCAAGAGTGGACTCTGAGCAGTTGTGGAGAGCGGAGACTGGTGAGGTGGTGAATGTGGATCACCCATGCCGTGTCGAACTTGTCCCCTTCTTCCCCAGGCAGTGAACTTATTACAGTTCTTAAAGGGGTGTGTAAGAGACAGCCAATGTTGTCCTAAGCTTCATTTGTCTGTATAAACTGTTAATGTTGAATGTATTTCTGTGATTCTGTTCCTTTAAGACAGCAGCCATTGTAATTGTGACATGATGCTGGAGTGACTCCCCCCCCTTTTATGTCAGCTTGCCTGTTCTGCAGACAGAATGTGAGCAGAGAAGCAGGAAGTGACGAGACAGAGAGCAGCAGCCATCTTAGCAAGTGTTGTATTGAACTGGTGTGGAGATTTTTCTGTACAGCTAAGCTGTATCTTGGTCCAGAGACAAACAGAGTGTAAAGAGACAACAGGACTAGTGAGTCCACGTGAAAGGAACTGTGCTCAGTGGCTGATCAGTGAGACTGACATTGTGACTGTGTATATGGATACCACAGATAGAGACTCGCAGTGCTGTTGATGTACTGGACAGCACCTGCTAAACCCCGGCTTACATCCCAGCTCAGTGTATGGACTGTCAGTGTGCTGAGTGGAATCTGCTGTTGGATTACATTGCATTCATTGGGTTTCCCTGTTAAAGAGGACTTCATTTCTCCCAAGATCCTGATAACCGTGAGGAGAGGACGTTTCGCTATAAAAGAAAGGAACGACTTTGGGCCCCACCGCGCGCTTCTACAGACTGTAAGCGGTCCACCTGGACCACTGGGGAAAAGGGGGTGCACCCAAATGTGAAGTCAGGGTCAGTTAGGGATAGTTTTGAGTATATTGTTCATTCAGTGTCCATACTGCAGAAGTGGACAGAGTAAAAGTAGAAACCATTGCAGAATTTGCCTTGAAATTGTTCATGCTATATTGTATATTTTGCTTGTCTTTAGCCCTGTCATTTTACCTTTAACTAGCCTTTATTAACTTATAGTAAATATATATTTTTTTTTCTTGAACTACCGCGTGTGCGTTCATTTCTGGTTGCGGAGTCCAAACCACCTGCCTTGCTCTCGGTTCACAGGTGTGCCAATAAAGGGGTTGGATTCAGCGCACTGTTGGCTTTCTATCGGTATATAAAGCTGCACATTCTTGAGGACATGAAAGGTCCTCTTTAAGCAGTTTATTGCCTATCCTCATGATAGGCTATAAATACCTGATCAATGGGGGGCTGAGAGGCAGCCCTGGCCTGGACCATTCAGCTGTATGGGCGGTTGGATGCCATCACAGCTCCATACAGCTGGGGGGGGCTGGTTGTCTGCCCCCTACCGATCAAGTATTTATGGTCTATCCTGAGGATAGGCCATACCTTACTTAAAGGGGTTGTCCAAGCAAATATGGACAACCGTATTAAAGTTTAAATAAGCTGGGGGCAGTGAAAAAAATTTAAAAAAAAAATGTATACTCACCTGTCCCCGTTGCTCCCGTGTCCTCCCGAGCCTCCCGTGTCATCAGCTCTGGCAGCGTCTCCTGGCGTTATGCTGAAGCCAATGATCGGCTTCAGGGTCACATGACATCACGGGTCCTCTTGCTGAGGCCGCTGGTTGGCCTTTCAGCGGCTTCAGCACAACGCTGGGAGAGCAAACAAACTGGGAGGTGCGGGACGACAACGGAGCAACTGGGACAGGTGCAGGGACATAAATACCGGGGTAGCAGCGATAGCGGCTGCCACAGGGCTTGGGACATTAAGGGGCCCGGAGCCCTGTGGCAGCCGCTACTGTGAACCCCACAAAAACTACTATCATTATACTCCGGGGTCTTTTCACGGGTTCGGGGGGGGGGGCCCATGTCAAATGTTCGCCTTGGGGCCCAGCCATTCCTAGTTACGCCACTGCATGAAGTGTACTGTGCCAAGTGTAAACCTGAACCACCACCTTACCCACTAAGGAGTGAATGGCACCATCGCTACGATAGTGAATCTTCTTGTAGTATTTTTCTAGATGCTGTATATTATATGGAGTCACTTTATGTCTAATTGACTGAAATAATGAGCGGAAGGGAATAGGTGAGGTTTAAACTCATAATCTAAGTGGCATCATTGGGCGCAGGCTAGGCCGCTAGACTTTACTTATCACTTATTAGCAGAGAAATGGTGGTTATTAAACAGGTTTCCAGCATTAGAAATATTCATTATAGCAAAGGGCAAGTCATTTAGTGCCCTGTGTGCATGTGAGAGCTTTTACAGCACGCATCCATCACAGTTATTGTACAGCTAGCGACACTAAATATAATTAACATGAAAGAAATTGCGGTGAGAGAGAGAGAGAGGGGACTGGATATTATATAACAGGCTGTAAGAAGAGCGAGAGTAGCTGCTTAAACAAACTGTATCTCCATTACATGGCTTCCTTAAAGGGGTTTTCTTTATGTGACACCCAGGACCCCTACGTATCAGCTTGTTAAAGGGGCTACAAAATTCAGATGAGCACTGTGATCTCTTCATTGAGCACTAAGCACAGTATTGTATACAGTGTAGGGGCTGGGCTTGGTCTTGGTGCTCAGCCCCATTCACTTGAATGGGACTAAGCGGCTACTATCCATGTGACCAATGAGCATAATGTTATCAGCAAAGGAAAGAGGCCTCTGCAAACAATTTATCGGGTGTCGGACCGACGGACCCCCACAGATCATATATTAACCTATCGTAAGGATAGCTCATCAATAGGTAAGTCCACTAATCACAAGAATGGGGTCCCCTGTGCCCCAGACGAATGGAGCAGCAGTTTGTGCATGCGCACTGATACTCCATTCAACCCTATGGCACTGTGGGCTGGGTACAGATTCTGCATTTGGGCCCAAGAGCTTTATGTTCCGCCTCTGGGCATCTCCCATATAACCAGAGACACCATGAACTAAAGACTGTTGGGAGAATTTGGGCAAAATTGGAGTGAAAGAAGCGGGTAGCCGACTTTTTAAAACATTAGCCACACCTATCCTCAGGAATACCAGTTTATGCACCTTTTAATATATCAGATGCATCTCCATTCTGCCACATAGGGGACACAATGGTGTATGAAAAAACCAGTCCCCGTGTAAAAGTAGCCTTGCAAATTTACCAGCAGTCCTATGTAAAACCACAGCTAGCACATTGTGTTTTACTCTGCATATACCCTTCCCCCATCCCGAAATTACCGCCTTTCTGAACTCAGACATAGTCTTATGGGAGAAGACTGGAGACTCTCTGCATTTCCTCTTTAGTTCTGTTTATCAGTAAATGACCTACGACTGGTCTGTTCCTCGGCAGATCCTCTCCCCAGCTCCCCGCACGCCTCTGTTTAGGAAGACTAAAAATACTTCATTTGTCTTCTTTGATGTACAAGAAAAACTCTACGTGAATGTGTAATGTCTACACAAGACAGCGCAAGTTATTTGGTTTCAGTCTGTCATTAAAACAGTACGTAACATAGACATGAGTGGGGAGGAATGTTTGATGCGCCGCCATGTCTAAACATCCCAGAATGTGCAAGCTATAGATACACACATGTTTATATAGAGATATACAGTACAGACCAAAAGTTTGGACACACCTTCTCATTCCAAGAGTTTTCTGTATTTTCATGACTATAAAAATTGTAGATTCACACTGAAGGCATCAAAACTATGAATTAACACATGTGGAATTATATACTTAACAAAAAAGTGTGAAACAACTGAAAATATGTCTTATATTCTAGGTTCTTCAAAGTAGCCACCTTTTGCTTTGATTACTGCTTTGCACACTCTTGGTATTCTCTTGATGAGCTTCAAGAGGTAGTCACCTGAAATGGTCTTCCAACAGTCTTGAAGGAGTTCCCAGAGATGCTTTGCACTTGTTGGCCCTTTTGCCTTCACTCTGCGGTCCAGCTCACCCCAAACCATCTCGATTGGGTTCAGGTCTGGTGACTGTGGAGGCCAGGTCATCTGGCGTAGCACCCCATCACTCTCCTTCTTGGTCAAATAGCCCTTACACAGTCTGGAGGTGTGTTTGGGGTCATTGTCCTGTTGAAAAATAAATGATGGTCCAACTAAACGCAAACCGGATGGAATAGCATGCCGCTGCAAGATGCTGTGGTAACCATGCTGGTTCAGTATTCCTTCAATTTTGAATAAATCCCCAACAGTGTCACCAGCAAAGCACCCCCACACCATCACACCTCCTCCTCCATGCTTCACGGTGGGAACCAGGCATGTAGAGTCCATTCCTTCACCTTTTCTGCGTCGCACAAAGACACGGTGGTTGGAACCAAAGATCTCAAATTTGGACTCATCAGACCAAAGCACAGATTTCCACAGGTCTAATGTCCATTCCTTGTGTTCTTTAGCCCAAACAAGTCTTTTCTGCTTGTTGCCTGTCCTTAGCAGTGGTTTCCTAGCAGCTATTTTACCATGAAGGCCTGCTGCACACAGTCTCCTCTTAACAGTTGTTGTAGAGATGTGTCTGCTGCTAGAACTCTGTGTGGCATTGACCTGGTCTCTAATCTGAGCTGCTGTTAACCTGCGATTTCTGAGGCTGGTGACTCGGATGAACTTATCCTCCGCAGCAGAGGTGACTCTTGGTCTTCCTTTCCTGGGACGGTCCTCATGTGAGCCAGTTTCTTTGTAGCACTTGATGGTTTTGGCCACTGCACTTGGGGACACTTTCAAAGTTTTCCCAATTTTTCGGACTGACTGACCTTCATTTCTTAAAGTTATGATGGCCACTCGTTTTTCTTTACTTAGCTGCTTCTTTCTTGCCATAATACAAATTCTAACACTCCATTCAGTAGGACTATCAGCTGTGTATCCACCTGACTTCTGAACAACACAACTGATGATCCCAACCCCATTTATAAGGCAAGAAATCTCACTTATTAAACCTGACAGGGCACACCTGTGAAGTGAAAACCATTTCAGGTGACTACCTCTTGAAGCTCATCAAGAGAATGCCAAGAGTGTGCAAAGCAGTAATCAAAGTAAAAGGTGGCTACTTTGAAGAACCTAGAATATAAGACATATTTTCAGTTGTTTCACACTTTTTTGTTAAGTATATAATTCCACATGTGTTAATTCATAGTTTTGATGCTTTCAGTGTGAATCTACAATTTTTATAGTCATGAAAATACAGAAAACTCTTGGAATGAGAAGGTGTGTCCAAACTTTTGGTCTGTACTGTATCTATAAGCATAAATATATATATATATGTGTGTGTGTGTGTGTGTGTATACTGTATCATATATATATATATATATATATATATATATATATATATACAGTTAGGTCCATAAATATTTGGACAGAGACAAAATTTTTCTAGTTTTGGTTCTGGACATTACCACAATGCAGTTGAAGTTCAGACTTTCAGCTTTAATTCAGTGGGTTGAAAAAATGATTGTATAAAAATGTGAGAACTATAAAGCATTTATTACCCACAATCCCTTCATTTCAGGGGCTCAAAAGAAATTGGACAAATTAAATAATTGTAAATAAAATGTTAATTTCTAATACTTGGTTGTTCACCCTTTGTTGGCAATGACTGCCTGAAGTCTTGAACTCATGGACATCACCCGACGCCGCCGCTGTGTCTCCTCATGGTTAATGCTCGGCCAGGCCTTTACCGCACCGTTTTCAGTTGCTGTTTGTTTGTGGCTTTTCTGTCTGAAGTTTAGTCTGTAACAAGTGAAATGATGCTCAGTTGGGTTGGTATCAGGCGACTGACTTGGCCATTCAAGAATATTCCACTACTTTGCTTTAATAATCTCCTGGGTTGCTTTGGCTTTATGTTTTGGGTCATTGTCCATCTGTATTATGTATCAGTTTGGCTGCATTTGGCTGGATGTGAGCACACAGTATGTCTCTGAACACCTCAGAATTTATCCGGTTGCTTCTGTCCTGTGTCACATCATCAATAACCACTAGTGACCCAGTGCCACTGGCAGCCATGCATGCCCAAGCCATCACACTGCCTCCGCCATGTTTTACAGATGATGTGTTATGCTTTGGATCATGAGCTGTACCAGGCCTTCACCATACTTTTTTCTTTCCATCATTCTGGTAGAGGTTGATCTTGGTTTCATCTGTCCAAAGAATGTTCTTCCAGAACTGTGCTGGCTTTTTTAGATGTTTTTTAGCAAAGTCCAATCTAGCCTTCTTATTCTTGAGGCTTATGAGTAGCTTGCACTGTGCAGTGAATCCTCTGTATTTACTTTCATGCAGTTTTCTCTTTAAGGTAGATTTGGATATTGATACGCCATACTGGAGAGTTGTGTTCACTTGGTTGGCTGTTGTGAAGGGGTTTCTCTTCACCATGGAAATTATTCTGCAATCATCCACCACTGTTGTCATCCGTGAGCGTCCAGGTCTTTTTGCATTGATGAGCTCACCAGTGCTTTCTTTCTTTCTCAGGATGTACCAAATCTCAGGATTTTTCCACTCCTAATATTGCAGCAATTTCTCGGATGGGTTTTTTCTGTATTCACAGCTTAAGGATGGCTTGTTTCACCTTCATGGAGAGCTCCTTTCACCGCATGTTTTCTTCACAGCAAAATCTTCCAAATGCAAATACCTCAATGCAACTCCAGGCCTTTTATCTGCTTAATTGAGAATGGCATAAGGAAGGAATTGCTCACACCTGCCCATGAAACAGCCTGTGAGTCAATTGTCCAATTACTTTTGGTCCCTTTAAAAACAGGGTGGCACATGTTAAGGAGCTGAAACTCCTAAACCCTGTGTTTTTTACCATCAATAAAGCTATTCAGGCCTCAAGTACAGTTACCAACAGTCCTGAGTTTGTTGGGACAGTCCCTAATTTTTGTAAACAGTCCCTGCAAATTTGTGCACATTTCAGTGCAACAGGTGGCATGACTTACAAACCCTGCCCCAAAGTGGGTCCCACTCAGCTTCAGCCCAGTTCAGAGGTGGACCCTGAGGTCTTTTCTTATAGTGATACGTTATGAAAGGCAGTCATTTCTTTGAGATGGACCCCGAGGGCCTTCTATCTATTGTGATATTATACTGTATGAACAATGGGAGGATTTATGAAACTTTTCTAAATGAAAAGTTTCTTAGTTGCCCATAGCAACCAATCACAGAACAGCTGTCATTCAATTGGCTGTGGGCATGTACAATAAGGAGCAGTCTGTGCCCCTCCCCTCTCCATTATAACTAGTTTGGTTTGTTCTGCCAGGAGTAACTGTACAAGAGAAAAGAAATAGCTGAGAAAAGCCAAGTGACTTTTATATAGGAGATTCAGGAACAGTCATCTGCAAAAACAGGACAGATATAGGCAGATACCCACTCCATTCTAGTATCTATCATGCAGGCATGACACAGGAAAAGAGCAATCTATGAGCAGCCAGTAAAGCTGCTTGCTGTCTGTGAATAATATCCCATCTGCAATCACACAAGTAGCTAGAAGTACATACAAGTACATAGACTTTTTCTTACATTACACTATAGGCTGTGAGATATGCAGAATCTTCAGCCCTTGAAGTTTGCAGACCTATATGAGGCTATGTAGATAATCAGCCCCTCCTATCTGCATTAATTATGTGAAGAGAGAAAATCTCTCCCCCTTCAACTCACTGTCTTTCCACCTAGTTGCTAAGGACATTCTTCTCTAGTGACAAAGGAGTCAACTGTAAATTTAGCTAACAGAGAGACACCTAGTGGCAGGTTTTTCAGGCAAAAAGCAGCAACATGTTTAATTAAAGTGTAATACATGTTGGCCCAGCTCACAGGCTCTATGAAATGAGACAAAATTATCTGAAAAGTTAGTGACCATTTAAAGGATTAATCCCATCTCAGATTTTTATGCTATACCCACAGGATATGTCTGGTAGTTTTTTTTACTCCCATAGAAATGTATGGAGTGAGCTATGAATGTGCAGCCTCCACCCCAGTCACAGCAACCATCTCAGGTAACCCACATCTGTAAGACATTTATTAAATATCCCTGGTGCGGTACTGTGAAAATGTATACCACTGTTAAGTAGCAGGAACTATATGGCAGTATTCATTATGCATTATGTGGCATTATTGCAGTATTTGTCCAGTGCTGTGGTATTGTTATTTAGGCAGTATACAGGGCTATTATTAGACGCATTATGGCACTATTGCTTAGGAATGACAGTATAATCTGGGCACTTATTTCAGTACTGCTTGATGCTGTTACATTGTAATGTAGGAGTATTACTTAGGCACTATATGGTAGAATTATTTTTATATGAATGTTCAGTTTTTAGGTTATTTTGGGGAAAGTTAAAGGAATGGTTAAAACTTTAAATACTTATAGCCCCTCATCCCTCTCTGGGATCAGAAGTTTATAGCAGGTAAAACACTGGAACTATCTAAAAATGCCAACCTGCTCTGCTGCCTGAGGCGAACCGTAAAAATGTTCACCCCCCCTGCCACCCCTAAAAAAACCCCAGCTATCTTTGGTTGCGTGATGGGCCCTCCTAATTAAAAATGTAGGACACCTTGCCCCATTTGAAGATCAAAAAAATCCCCTTATTTGGCGCCCACATAGTATAACAACCCCT
Source organism: Leptodactylus fallax (assembly GCA_947044405.1). Lineage (NCBI taxonomy): Eukaryota > Metazoa > Chordata > Amphibia > Anura > Leptodactylidae > Leptodactylus > Leptodactylus fallax. The sequence continues at coordinate 220,274 of CAMRHE010001067.1, forward strand.
TTTTTTGGCCCCCACACTGTATACGACCATCATTTTCTGGCCCACAAGACAGTATATGATCCCCTTTTTCTGCCCTCACCATGGTAAATGACCCTCTTTTTATGGCTCCAACACAGTATATGACCCCCTTTTTGAATCCCCCATTGAATCAGGTCGCCTCAGGTCGGAGATGCAAAGTCTATAACAATGAGAAAGATCGGTATACTTGCCAATTTTTGGAAAGTGGCACCCAGTAGTCCCAACAATGCTGCATGCAAAGAGCACTGACAATTTTTTGTTTCCATAAACATGTCCCCTTTTTGCTGCCCACTCCCCTTTTTCAGGCCATGACCCCAACTATGGCTCTGTATAGACACACAGAGCAATCCATGAAGCCCGCAATTCCAGGAGGATTCAAAAGGGTTCTCCAACATCCAGGAAATTTGCCAACTTTTCTGGGAGTCCGGAAAGTCTACTTTTTTTTTTTTTGTTCCAGGAGATTTGGCAATTATAGATATATATTATAACAGTGATCTGTAACCTGTGGCTCTCCAGCAGGCTGGGAGTTGTAGTTTTGTAACAAGTGGAGAGAAATTGGTTAGAGTTTACTGTATTATAGGAAAAAGCAGGATGAATATTAAATGTAATATCAGAAATGATCATTGAGACGTGAAACCGACATCATTAGAGCCGCTCATTACCTCGTCTACATTGTCAATTAGTAGATTTCCAAAAACATTACATCACATCCACAAAAACTTTGCTTGCCTAATTCCAGGCATTGGAATTATATTATATTGTGTACAAGTCATCTCTGCCATAATGGCTTTTCTAATAAAAAAAATTAATGGAAATCACAGACTTATCAGGACGGCGTCATGTAAAACTCAAGGGATCTTCGCTGTAATCACATGAAAACCTCATAGTGTACTCCAATACCGCAGTAGAAGGGCAGCAAGAGATGCTGTATATTCACAGAGATAGGTTATGTAACCCTTTATTACGTGTCGTTTTTTTTTCTCCAAGATAGCGCCACTTTTGTCCATAGGCTGTCTCCGGTACTGCAGCCTAGCACCAATGATTCAAACAATACACTATATAAGAAATGTGCTGAAAAAAATCCAAAATTTTTCTAAACCTGGAAATTCCTTTAAGGCTACATGCACAAGACTGAACAGCACAGTCGGCACAAGGATGACATTTACAGATCTTAGTGAGCCCGGGCCACAAAATGGACAGAATTAGGACCTGTGTTGAGTTTTTCCATAGGCTCATTGCCCCATACACAGGCCCATGATAATACACGGTCATGCTAGCACACAGACAATACACACAGTAATGTGCATAAGGCCTGCATGTAGCAAAATGCAGCTAAAAAAACATTTTTCTTCCCTATTAAATCTATAGGGAACCTGCTTGATTCCTCTTGGCTAGGGAGAATACATATATTGAGTGCTATGTACAGACATAGTCTCCCTAGCAATGCGTAGAGATTGCTAGTAGGAACTTTACAACCTGTTTTCTATAAAAAGAAAGTTAGATAGGTTAATTAAGTATATTACAAAAATGTGCACCAAACAACCCCCAGCACTATAGCAAAAAGAAAGAAAAAAAAATGGGAGTTATACTATAACCAAATTTAAGCTAAGGTAAGGGGGGACACTTCTATACATGTTAATGAGCTCCATGTATTGTAATTGTCCACTGAAATGAACAGCCTTGCCAGCGATCCTGCCCAGAACAGCTGATTGTGGAGGGTCTTCATCCAGCTATGGGGGTCTTCACTAGTCTTTGTTCACCACTGTCACACAACCATGGATTACACATCACAAATATCTCAGTTTTTGCCATTTTTCTAGCTCTGCGACAAGTGATTTTTTTTTCCCTTTTGATTTATAATTTGGTTTAATCCAAGATAATTTTTGGTGCAATCTGATCACATTTTAGAGGTCTGCTAGGGGAACTGCTCATGTCCCGGGAGCCTCAATGAATTTTTGGAATTGGGGCCCTATTAGATTTGCCCAATGGCCAGTCATCATTACACATCTAAGAGACATCCACAATACCATACTGGGTCTCTACTCCATCCTAATGCCCACTTATGGCTTCTCCTAAACCCTTGTATAAGTCCTTTGCTGGCAGCGCCTAATTGTCAGCATTCAGGAGGATGATGTCACCATGAGGCCAGACAGTGTGGCAGAGGCTATACTGTTCTCAAAATACCCAAAAGCCATTCCAGGATCGGGAATCTTCACATGGCTCAAGGGGTGCCTCAGCCCCACAATAGTGGTAGAGATCACCATCATGACTACCTTCATCAACATCTTGTACATGAAAAGCATATGATTAGGGATGATGCATATAGTGATGTCACAATAACGGGATAATTCACACAGTGATGTCACAAAACAGGCCTAATCTTCTTGGTAACATCACAGAACTGGAATTATACAGATGGTAATGTCACATAACCGGGATAAGGCACGTCAGCGTATGATAGAACAGGCACAATGAACACAAATAGTGATGATGTATACAGTGACATCACAGCGCAAAAAGGAAAAACATAATGATGTCACCATGCAGTTATAATGATGTCACAGCAGAGGAGTAATGTAAAAAAAATCAACAACCCCCTTCCATCAGCCATAGTAACTATACTTTATATATGAGAAAAGATGGGCCCTTTAGTTGTTGGACCCCATATAGATGCAATGCCTGCTTCAGTAGTTACGTCCATGGTACCATGTCCGTGTTAGATAGTAGCAGAAGGTAAGGGCTCATGAATGATCATTTAGGCCACCACAGACCTGCACATTATAAGTGTGTCTGTGGCTAACATTAGTGGAGCAAGGCACAAAACGGTTCTACCTGATACATTTAGGGCCCCTTGTAGACATGTAGGGTCAGAGTTCAGACGTCTCAGGGCCCATTCATTGCTACTATTCCAGCTCTTACATCACTACTCATTGTAAACTGCTGGAGCAGCAGAAGGATATTAGTAGTAAATCTTCTACTAGCCTAGAGGCCGACACTCATGCTATACGTTACTTACACTACTCTTCACACTAATGGAAATGCTTTATCTCCTGTATCTGCAGTATTGACATACCCCGACTGTTTCAAGGGCCAAATCTTTCCAGAGATCTGATAGATGACTCTCCAGAGCACTGTATCCACAACCTCCATGTCCATGTATGGTAGAGAGCTATTTCCACATAATATACTAAACAGATGTAGCAGAGCTGACTTTGTCATACGGTCATATTGTCATCACAAGGCTCAAATAACACAGCTCCAAAGTGATGATTCATTCAGCTCTGCTACATCTCTTTATATCTAAGTCTATGAAAACCTGGTAGATCTATAGGGCCTTGCAAAATCTTACTGACACTTCTGATGTTTCTTAAGACCTGGGCTCTACATACAGTAGATATGTTAGATGAGTTAGGGTATATCAGTACCATACATGTGAATGGGGTTCATCTGGAAGCAAGTACAGGGCTGTCTGCAATCTAAATGCAATGTCTGAACCCATTCCGATGAATGGGACAGTCGGAGAAACTCCTGTAACAAATGTGCCACATGTGAATACACCGGAGGTCATACACTGGGAAAAAAGCTGCGTCTTTTGTTGCAGATTTTGCTGCGTTTTCTGAGCCAATGCTAAAAGAGACATCAGATCCCAGGTACATGGACAAATCCAGAACAGATTTTATTGCCGGATCCTGACCCAGGGGCGTAAATCCTGGGGTAGCAGCGGGAGCGACTGCCATAGGGCCTGGGGCATTTTTAATAGTAACCCCAGCAAGTAATGGGCCCTATTTACTTACCGATCCCCGCTGATGCTCACGGCCGCCTGCGCTCCCCATTCTGTGGAAGCGGAGGTGACTGTGAGCAGGAGCCGGGATCGGTAAGTAAGGCTGCGGGCCGGCGAACCCCACAAACACTGCTATCATTATACTCTGGGGTCTTTATAGAGCCCAGAGTATTATGATCGGAGGCCCAGGGGAGGTGAGGGAACATAAAAAACACTGTTACTTACCTCTCCTGTGCTCCAGCAGGCTTCGGGCCTCCTTGGTGACGTCCAGGCCGACGTCCTTATGCGTTGCGATGCCGGCCATGACGTTAGGTCCAACATTGAAGAAGCAGGGTGTGTGCCGGAGCAAGGGACAGGTAAGTAACACTGTTTTATATGTTTGTATCCTCCCCTGGGTCTCCAATCATTATACTCTGGGGTCTGAAAAGACCTCAGAGTATAATAATTGTTCATGGGTGGTCCACAATGGGGCATAATACTGTGTGCAGGGGCCACTATGGGGCATAATGTTGTGTGCAGGGGCCACTATGGCGCATAATAGTGTGTGCAGGGACCACTATGGCGCATAATAGTGTGTGCAGGAATGAGGGGAATGCGGTATGTGTGGGGAGGGGGCGGTTGCCGGGGCGGTTCCATGTAAAATGTTCGCCTTGGGGCCCAGCCATTCCTAGTTACACCACTGTCCTGACCCAACCTTATCCTGGAGACTGTGAATCTTCGCATCATAGCGATCTATGCTCGGAGTCCCTGCTTGCCTGCGGCTTCACTGTCCTGTACTGTATATTGGGTGGGACAGTCGAGCTACGGGCAGGCACAACCCCTGGATCATAGATCACTAAACTGCCAAGAGTCCCTGTCTCCTTTCTGGGTTCAGGCTGGAAATCCGGCCCAGATTTGCCCCTGTGCAAGGAGCCTCGGGGGAAAAAAAAACAACAAAATCTGCAATAAAAAATGCAGCTTTTCTGCAACAAGTGGTCTCAGCTTTAGACCCATTTCCATCTGGGAAAGTCAGCTGCATATTCCCCTGAAGGATGAAGCAACAAAAACTGCCTGAGCCCAAGCCGCAAAATGGACAGAATTAGGACCTGTCCTTAGATTTGCCCCCGGCTCATGTTCATGTGCATGGAGCCTTGGGCTAGTTTCATAAGGAGAAATTTGTAGAGGAATTTGAGGCTCAGATTCCTCTCTAAATTCTGGCCCTATGGACCTCACGACTGAAAGTGGTGGGGTCCACATGGCCTGAGAGCTTCGGGTCTCGAGCCGGAGAGCTTTGGAGTGAGCCTTGCGCCACAGGTTCTTGGCTGAATCCGCCACGGAAATATCGAGCAGGACACTTCATTTTTCAGCATCCTGAACTAAGAAGTGTCCGTCACTCCAAACAATTGGAGAAAGATTCTGGATGGATTTGGAGCTGATTTTGAGGTGGAAATCGTCACAAAATCAGCTTCAAATTCCTCCATGTGAATGGCCCTTTAAGGCAGTTGTCCGCAGAAACAGCGCCACTATGGGCCATATCTGGTTCTGCAGCTCAGCTTGCATACTTGTTGACTTTTCCAAATTTGCGCGGACTATGTGGAATTTTTTCTAACAATCCCAGCAAATTCAGATATGTCCCAAAAAACAAAACCAACACATCCATATTCCCCAGACTGCAAAATTGGTAAGTATACCTGTGTGGGGCCAATATAATGATAACCTGCAATCCTAAAGAACACTACCATCACATCAAACTGAGTGTGCAATCTGACATACTCAGCTCTACTACACTCTTAAGCTCTGCTACATCTGTAATTCATTGAATTTATTCTCAAATTTTATATCTGTTTCTATCAGGTGTCTTATTTGTCAAATCACCTCCATTCATCAGATACCTGTACATGACCGCACCGGGGACAGACGCTCCCTCCATACAGTACAGACTGCTATTGGTACAGTACAGTAATGGGAGTAGCCTTCACTTACATGGCTGCCCAGTCTAGACCAGAAATCTCCAACCTGTGGCTTTCCAGGCAGTGCAGCACTACAACTCCCAGTATGTGGCTGTCAGGGAATGCTGGGGGTTGTAGTTTTGCATCAACTGGACAGTCACAGGTTGCAGATCACTAACCCAGACTGTGATATAAATAGATAAATAGATAAGTTATATTGTATAGGAATACTGATATAATGTTCAAACTATATAATACATAATAATGAAATATATATATATATATATATATATATATATATATCTACATATAATACATACATTATATATGCATAATAATACATACATATAACACAAATATATATATAAACATACATATAATACCTATATCATATATGCATAATATACACTATATATGTGATATACACACGCACGCATATATATATATATATATATATATATATATATATATATAATTTGCTACAATAATACTATGTATTCAACAAGTCCCAGTGATACAATCTTCTGGATACAGAGACCACTCTTAGGCTGCGATCACGCTGCGTCTCATGTGTTCTCCCCCCAGATATAGGTCCCTATACGCCTATATATTTGCACACATCTGCCAATGACTCCTATTAAAAATCCTATACCATGTTTTTCTTTTTTTGCACACAGCTGTATTGCACAGCTTACTCAACTGCGATCACAGTAGGGTTAAGGCAATGGCATTGTGGTCACATTAGACGTATAGATTAAATATTAACCCCTGCTTAGAGCCTCATTTATTCTACCATATAAATGATATCTATACATAGCGTATATTCCATCCTCGTACAACCCAGCGGCACGCTTCCATTCATCTATATTCATTTATGCTAATGAGATGTGTAATTATCCTATCAGCCTATCAATTTAATGGATGGTCTATATCGTAGAGAACAGTGTCGATCTAAGCCAAGGTGCGGAACTACAAGTCACAGCATGCATTTACAGGCAGAATCTGCTGGGAGTTGTAGTTCTGTAACGGCTAGAGGCAGTTACGTCTAATGCAGAGATGACAATATTAATAATAGCCTATAGATCCATACCCATGTGTATTATAAGGCACTTACATGTGACAATATCCATAGTGATGCGAAGAGTTGTCAGCCCCATCCTCCACCTCCATAAGCAGGTAGTCCTGGCTCTCATTTCTCACCGCTGTGATGGGACAGTTGTTATTCCTGGTCACATAAGGCTCACAGTGGCTCATGGTAATTCCAAAAATTCTCTTGGAAAACTCTTCTCCCCGGCACAGGCATATAATAGAAGGCACCTCAGCCCCAGAGATGACAGTGATGCTACCTATATCCTGAGATAAGGAGCACAGGCAGTTTCTGCTCCTCCACAAGCCCCTTGCATGCTTTTTATTCCCTCTATCTGGTCCCTCAGCTCCAATTTTTGACTTTCTGTCTCCATGCGCCCTCTAGCGGCGGAGATTAGAATGCAGTTCCAGCGCAGGGATTTGTTGCAGCTGCTGTTGCTCTGAAGTCTGATAACTCATTATTGTTTTCCATCATGGACACAAATAGGTTTTTATTTTTTTCCAATTTGGGACATGATTGGAAAGATAAAACTGTGATCAGCAGCCAGAACTAATGCATGGTGAAGACATATTCTGGATCAGGATGAGCTTGCACAAGCCCTTTACATGTGATATAATATAGAGAAAGATACATTATTATTGTTGTGGCCCCCTCTTGCTTGCAGGGGCACAGGTGGCTCATATGGCACACTCATTGTCCCAAAATAAATAATGCACCCTGATAGAAATGTTGGATTGCTGCAAAGCTGGGCATGTAGTTATGTATCAGGCAGATATGTAAATGATTACAGGTCTGAGTAGATACTGGGTCTTGCCACAAGAGGGCGTAAAGGATTTTCCTTCTATAAAAAGGTTCTCAGAGGCTCCTTTTGGGTAGTGTACATCTTGATGATAGATCGTTGACAGGCAGTGGCCTTCTGGAGCAGTATATCAACCAGGGATAGGAATAGGCTCGACAAGTTGATTAGAAGGGCCAGCTCTGTCCTGGGGAGCCCACTGGACCCAGTGCAGGTGGTGGGTGACAGAAGGATACTGTCCGTGGTGAGCTCCATGCAGAAGAAGAAGTCCCATCCCATGCATGAGACTGTGATCGCGCTGGGCAGTACTGTCAGTGACCGACTGCTCCACCCTAAGTGTGAGAAGGAGCGCTATCGGAAGTCTTTCCTCCCCCACCGCGGTTAGGCTGTACAACCAACACCGACCTAAGCGGAGATCACTCCATACAGAGAACTGAAAGACCTTAAGTTGTGGTATCCCTTCTACTCCTTTTTTACCTTTACCTTTTTATCTGTACCTACTGTCACTGTAATGCCTCTACCTTGGAGCTTTTGTATTGTATTATCTTTGCTGCTGTAACACACTGAATTTCCCCATGGTGGGACTATTAAAGGATTATCTTATTTTATCTTATCTTATCTTGACTGCATTCAAAGACATTTTCTCCAGAGAGAGGATGGATCATTGGACTGAGAGAAGCATTTTGACAAATTGCACACCATCTAAGCCATCCTCATCTAGCTGTTAGGAGGTGGTGGGAGCAATGGTTATGTAAGGGCACACACATACATGGCTTCAGTAGAGAGGATTGTTTTATCCACCAACAAGCACAAGCAGCTCTCATAGTGTCCTTCTCCACCATCCAGACACAGGGGGCACCTTCATTACACCCCCTGTCTATTCCCACACCATTTCCAGGCATTAGCAAAAGGGAATTTGTTGTCATGGAGCCCATTACATGTCCTCACATCCAAAATCACCTCTGTCATGTCATGAATGTCATGAACAAGAAACCTGGACTTGTTACGGACTGGAATTGTATCATATTTAGCAACAAAATCAGGTTCTGGTTTGGATCCAGCGATGGTCGGGTTGGAGCATGAAGACCTTCAATCCTGCCTTTACTGTGACGTGACACATTGCCCCAACGACTGGCGTCATGATCTGTGGAGCCATCACATACGACAGTTGATCACCCCTAGTAGTGATATGAGGGACACTTACAGCTCAGCGATATGTACAGGACATCCTGTGGCCACCTGTGTTGCTTCTCTTGGAAGGACATTTTTCAGCAGGATAATGCTCACCCACACACACCAAGGGTTCCCCAGGAATGTCTCTGCCAGATTGTTACCATTTCTCGACATATCCAGTTGTCAGATTCATCGCAGGTCACTTCAGCAACCTACAAGTGTCCAGGATCTACAGGCCAGCTGTAACATCGGTGGGCAAATGTACTGCAGAATACCATAGGGCACCCCAGTATACCTCCATGTCCAACCGTATCTCATCTTGTATCCGGGCTAACGCCCAACAGGGTCTTAGTGCCTCTTCCCAGTTGTATGGTTTTCCCCAATAAACTTCTCCTTTGGTTGTAACATTGTTCATCCCATTCCAACTCCTTTTTGTTGTATTTTTTTGTCACTGAGTGTAATGTTATTTTTTTGTCCCGCTCTTGTTTGCAGGGCCTATTTCCACACAGGTGGCAGATATAGTATGTCCGACCCTGTGATTATACATGTCACTTTGTACTGCAAGTTTTAGTCTCAGTGGTCACATGTTGGATACCGATGACATCACTTCTAATACACTACTAGTACTCTGCATGTGACTACTGAGGCCAGTGATTGGCCACAGTGGTCTGGCCCGACCATTGTAGGCACAAGATGGAACGGGCAACCCGACCTTGCAATGGGGAACAAGGGGTACATGCATAAATCTTTTTTTTTTATTTTACCTTTACCCAGCCCTCCCTGAGTTTGTCCATTTTCCTGGAAAACCCCTTTAATACTGTCTATGGTAAATGTAGTTAAGGAAGTATAAACCCAACGCTCTATATTGCTGAATGTTCTGGTAAATAGGTCCAATGTCAATTTCTTGTGTGATCCTTTTCTGGATAGTTTTTGACTTATTAGAGAACCCACAGGAAAATCTCCACATACAAAAAGATGTGGTAAATTATTACTGTGATATCACGCACCACCAATGCCAATTTTTTTCAGGGTGAAGAGGGATGTTGTGAATTTCATGAGGATTTTCAGCTGCCCACATCCCTGTATTTTAAGAGTTTATATAACCCGGTTAAGAGAGACCATGCGTCATCTTTAAACCACTTGACATGAAGTATAATTGGATAGTCTGCGCCAAATACTCAAGACCTTTCAATTCATGCACCGCAGACATTTGAGATACCTGAAGACGGGCTGCGCCAAATTGTGGAACGACTTTCTTGGAGAAACCAACGATCTGTCTCCAACGTTCTGCACCATTTCTCGTGGCATTTTCCACCTGCCTCTACCTTGCATGTTCTACAACGTTCCTGTCATTTCCACTTTCTGTAAGTCTTTCTGAATAGACATTTTTGCTGGTGATTTTCTGGCTTTAAATTTCTTCACAAATTTTCCGATATCCAGCAGATGTCAGCTCTTTAAATATGGTGGCCGCTCTGGGATCTTGGTCATGATGGATCAGGGACCTTAGACGTAACATTTAGACAACTTGGGGCGGGGAGGAAGAGGGCGTGGCAACCCCCCTACGGAGGAGGAAAAAAAAGTTAAGGGGTGAGGGGGGGGAGACAAAGAAAATTAAAATTTGTTAATAGAGGGGTTGTAGTTTTGGGGGGGGTGGGGGGGGGCAGGCCCGCGGCGCCCGCCCCCAACCAGTCAGGGAGCGGGGGGGAGACGCCAAGCCCGGCTGGATTTACTGGTCTTATGGGGGGTTGGGGTGGGCCCTGTGCCCGGAGTGGGGGGAGGGGAGAGAGGGGGGGGGGGGGAGGGGGACGCGCTGGACGTTGCCATTTTGCGAGAGTGGGCAGGTCCCCCTGGCTTACTTGGGGTTGTGGGGTGGAGAAATAAAATTATTAGTAAAAGAGGGGGGGGGCCTACTATAAAATAAAAATGTTCCCCCCTTTTGGGGGGTCTTCGGGGGGGGGGGTGTTTTTTTGGTGGGGGGGGGGGGGGGGGGGGGGGGGGGGGGGGGGTGGGGGGTTGGGGGGGGGGGGGGGGGGGGGGGGGGGGGGGGGGGGGGGGGGGGGGGGGGGGGGGGGGGGGGGGGGGGGGGGGGGGGGGGGGGGGGGGGGGGGGGGGGGGGGGGGGGGGGGGGGGGGGGGGGGGGGTGCTTTTTTAAAATTTTTTACACTGGGGGCGTGGCCTGGACGCGCATGGAGTAGCACGCGCGCAGGTCCTTCTCCGCTCCTCCGCTCGCTACTGAGACCCGTGGACCCCTCAGCAGGCGCAGTATGGGCAAGCGCTTACCGAGGAAGGTGGCCCCGGGCACCCCAGCGCCCGTGGAGAGGTCTGGGGGGGCCACCCTGGACGCCTTTCTGGCCCAGCGGCCTTCTCTACCGGGCCAGGCTGCTGCGGGGCGGCCATCTTGGATTCCCTCCGCTCTCCAGGCACAGGGATCGCAGCGCAGCTTCTCTCCTCCCGCGCTCCCCCTGTCAGCCAGCGGAGCGCCGCTTCAACAGAGATCCCTGTCAGCGCCTGGGCAACCCAGAGTTTCCCCAGCACGAGTGCTCCCACAGTCTCCTCACCCTGGGATGTCCCAGCAACTACATTCTGCTTCACCAGCACTCCTGGCAGAGCGGCATGAGAGGACCCCGGATGTTTCCAGCTTCTCAAGGAGTTCTGAGGTCGGTGGCTCTGCTCCCTCCTACACCGCTGATGAGTTGCAGCCTGTGGCCACAGAGTTGGTCTCTGTGGCCCCCCCATCTACTATCTTCCCCCATCGCCCCTCCCCTCCATAGCTCAGGGGGGGATGGCGCGGTGGAAGGCGCTGGCGTAGGGGCTCCTCCGCCCCACACTCCCAAGGATTATGCCTCCCCCCTCCAGTCCTGTACCCCCAGAGCTGCATTCCAGGCCCATCTTCAGCACCATCATCCATGGCGGACCTTCTTCCTCAACTTCCTACTAAACAAGACCTTAAAAGTATGGTTGCGGAAATCACAGCATCCTTCCGATCTGAAATTGCTACCCTCCGCACTGATTTACACTCCATTGCTAACCGAATGGACACGCTGGAGAATGACCATGACACTACCAGAGACTATGTTGCCTCACTGCATGATACTACCACTGAACAGGGTTCAGCTATACGGGACATGCAACGCCACTTGGAGGATCTTGACAACAGGGGCCGGCGCAACAATGTACGCATCAAGGGACTCCCAGAGGCTGACCAATCTGAGGATCTGCCTGTTCTGCTGGAGGCTGTCTTCAACACTATACTGCAGGAGCCCCCGTCCCACAAAATTAAGTTTGATAGGGCACATCGAGCCCTTCGACCCAGAGGATCTTCCGCCACACCCCGTGATGTCATCTGCTGCCTCCACGACTTCACCCTTAAAGAGGCTATAATGAGCAAAGTGCGCAAACTCAAAGACTTCGAGTTTCAGGGAGCTCCACTACAATTCTATCAGGATCTGTCGCTAATCACCCTCCAGAAACGCCGCCATCTCCGACCCCTCCTCCAGATTCTTCAGGAGCACCAAATTCCTTACCGGTGGGGATTTCCGTTTGCTCTCATTGCTCGTAGGGATGGTCGCTCCGCTACGCTTCGCTCCTTTGCGGATTTGCCTCTCTTCTGTGACCTATTGGATGTTCCCCTGCCGGATTTAACAGACTGGGAGCTATTCTCTCCACCCCCCTCCCCCACCACCGGTTTGGCAACGATTGGAGCCCAGACGACGTCATGCATCCTCCGCGGTGGTGACCACTCGGAGGCCCCGGCTGGAGACTGATCCCTGAGGAGGCTGCCCCCCCTTGAGACGTTCTCCCTTTTCTCGGTGGTGCTTTGGAATCTGCATGCCTTAATGTTATGTTTGCTTCTTTTTTTTTCTTTTTTAGGTCTACGGGTCTCATCTATTATGCTTATTATTGGATTGTTTTAGCGGAGTGGGGGCGGGGGTGGGGTTCCGGTGACTCCCCTTCCTTCCTTCTTTTTACTGGTGGTTGGGGATCCACCGCCTCCCCTCCGACCTCCTGTCCACGCTCTCCCCCCTAAGGGGATACTTGGACTGTGCGGCCATTGATCCTGATTGGACCTCTGGCTGCCCTCATTGGTCCCCAGGCGAGTGACTTAGCCTCGCCCACAAAGTATTGTTTAACTGTTTTTATTTTTACTTTGTCATTTATGATGTCTTTTGCCTCCCTCCCTCCCTCTCTTTCCCCCCCCCTCCCTGATCTAGAGACCCTGCCTCGACTTTGGGTTCCTGTTTGTGGATTGCCCTTTTGCCTCTCCGAGGGGAAACTTGCCAGCGTCATGTGAGATGGGTGAGCTTATTGCAATCCGCCACTGTCCTCCAATCCTGGGTCCCAATGGTTAGGTGCGTGACAATTAATGTCAAGGGCCTGGGTTCCAACATTAAAAGGCGCCATGTCCTTAGAGAACTCCGCTCCTTACGAGCGGATGTGGCGTTTCTTCAGGAGACTCATTTTGACCGCGCTGGTACTTTTGCCTTCGCTAAGCATTATTTTCCCGTAGCTTTTTCAGCCTTCCACAATCGACGCAGAGCTGGGGTGGCTATCCTTCTTTCTCGATCCTGCCCAATTACAGTGACGACTTCCCACATAGACCCAGGTGGCCGGTTTGTTATCTTGGAGGGGCTCCTTTATGGTGCCCCGATTGTTTTATGCAATGTCTATGCCCCCAATTCAGCACAGATCCCGTTCTTGCGCCGGGTATTCTCCCGTCTGCGCGCTCTCCCACCATCAGCTTGGCTGGTGGGGGGAGACTTTAACATGGTCTTCTCTGAACGGGCGGATCGTCTGGCGTTACCCCAGGGCCCAACCCCCCATAGGTTGGCCCAACTTGCAAGGGAGTTCCGCAGGCTGATCCGCGCCCACTCTTTGTATGACCTTTGGCGAGTGGACAATCCTACGGCGCGCTCCTACACCTTCTTTTCTCACCCTCATAACACTCACACCCGCATTGACTACTTCTTTGGAAATGCTCCCGCTCTTCGTTTGCTTAGGGACACGAACATTGGCCCTCTCACCTGGTCTGATCATGCCCCAGTCGTGGTTACCTTATCTACGACTCCAGTGCCTATTCGCCAATGTCATTGGCGTCTTAACGAAACACTGCTCAATTCGCCGACCTCCCTCGAGACCCTGCGCACACACTTGATAGATTATTTTAGGGACAACTTAGGCTCGGTAGACTCTCTTGCCATTCTCTGGGAAGCCCATAAGGCGGTCATGAGAGGATGCTGTATCGCATTGGCTTCTAGGCTTAAAAGGGACAGACAGGCCCAGGAACAGCTCCTCCAAGCCCGTATTCGGTCCCTTACGACGACTTTGGCAGCGCATCCATCCCTGGGGTTCTTCGCCGTTTGGTCCTGGCCCGGGCGGACCTCCGTGATTTGGAGACCCGCCATGTGGAACGACTTCTCCTTTATACCCGTCAGCGGTTTTTTGAACGAGGTAATAAATCTCATACCCTCCTGGCAGGAACCCTCAGGGATCATCGGGCCTCTTCCACACCACACTCTGTCCGTGACCCCGCGGGTACTCTTCAACATCACCCTGATGCTGTGGCGCTGGCGTTCCACTCTTACTACTCTAAGCTGTATGACTTACCCCCCCCCACGAGCACTACTCCCTGGGGATGACTCAACACTACTGGAAGACTATTTAAAGGATTGTTGTCTCCCACGCCTTCCTCCTGAGGCCCTAACCTCCCTGAACACCCCCATCACCAGGGAGGAACTAGAAGGGGTCCTGAGGGACCTCCCAAATGGGGAAAGCCCCAGGCCCAGATGGGTTCACTTACAATTATTATAAGGTTTTCCAGGGTGAACTCTCTGCTCATCTATTGTCCCTCTTCAATTCCTTCCTTTCAGGTTCCCCTATACCCCCGACTATGCTCTCTTCACTACTCACATTGGTCCCTAAACCGGGTAAGGACTTGCAGGATTGTGCTAACTACCGACCGATTGCTTTGCTGAACACGGACCTGAAACTTTTCACCAAACTCTTAGCCAATAGACTGAATGCTTGGCTCCCTCTGCTTGTCCATAAGGACCAGGTGGGATTCATCCCCTGTCGTCAGGGTGGTGACAACACCAGGAGGACTGTGGATTTGGTGGAGGTGGCCAATCATTATTCTACCCCGGCCCTTCTCTTGAGCCTGGACGCTGAAAAGGCTTTTGACCGCATAAATTGGTCGTTTATGCATACTACGCTTAAGGCGTTCGGGCTTACGGGACCTTTTCTCACAGCTATCCAGGCCCTTTACTCCTTACCCTCAGCAGCAATCAAGCTTCCCCATGCATCTTCGCCCTCCTTCCCTATTCGAAATGGCACTAGGCAGGGTTGCCCCCTGTCACCCATCATATTTGCCCTCTGCATTGAACCGCTAGCGGCCAAGATTAGGCGAGACCCTAATATCAAGGGCATCATGGTCCAAGATAAGGAATTTAAGATATCTCTCTTTGCGGACGATGTACTCCTCACTCTCACCTCCCCTCCATACTACCCTTCCAAACTTGCTGCGCTCGCTAGGGACCTATGGTGATCTCTCAGGGTATAAGGTGAACCCCGCGAAGACTGAGGCACTCCCACTTAACATCCCACGGGACCTTCTCCTTCTCCTCCGCAGTAATTACGATTTCCAGTGGCGGGAGTCCTCTATCCGCTACCTGGGAGTCCATATATCCACTTCCTATGCGACCCTCTACTCGGCAAACTACCCGCGGTTGTTTTGTGAGCTAAGAGCCCTATTGGACAAATGGCAACCCTTGCCTATCTCCCTTTTGGGGAGAATTGCTGCGGTCAAGATGTCTCTCCTCCCGAAGCTACTGTATTTTTTCGAGACTCTCCCAGTCGCGATACCTCGGGGAGAATTACGGAACCTACAGAAAGCTATCTTCCAGTTTATCTGGAAAGCAAAACGACACCGAATACCTAGATCTGTTATGCTGGCGGATAGGGGGTCTGGGGGTATGGCTGTCCCACATCTGTTACATTATTACTGGGCGGCCCACTTACGCCATATCCCATTCTGGGCGGCTATGCCAGCATACACCAGATGGGTGCAGGTAGAGAAGCTATGGCTGGCACCCATGCATCCTAACGCGCTTCTGTGGGTCAGCTCCCCCCCCACCCCCCTGCCTCGTACCTGTTGGGCCCCATTCGGTTTACTAGATCTATCTGGTCTACCTGTTGTGCTAGATTCTCCCTGATGTCCCCGCGCTCATCTATGGTCTCCATACTATACAACCCCCTTCTCCCAGAGAGCCTGACTTCTGCCATGACTAAAGTGTGGTCTGAAGCTGGCCTTTACCGGATTGCTGATATGGTTGACCCTGGAACCTTGGAACTCAGGTCCTTTGCTTATCTTACAGCTAATCAAAACCTGCCAAGTACTGAATGGTTCCATTACTTGCAGGTGGTTCACTTTGTCCGCTCCCTCCATGGGTCTCTTAAGGTGTCACTCCCCACCGCTTTTGAAAAGATTTGCCGTGCAGGCACGTCCACTAGGGGCTTTATATCCTCTATTTACCAACTTCTTAACTCACAAACTACAGGCTCTCCTGTTAATCATCGCTATATGCTTAAATGGGAGGAGGCGGTGGGTAAACCCATCTCCCAGGAACAGTGGCGGATTGTATGGTCTCGGGCCCAGAAATCATCTCAGTGCATTACGTTTAGGGAAACGCAGTATAAGCTGTTGATGCATTGGTATCATACTCCGGCTCTCCTTCATACTTTAAACCCATTAGTTCCCCCATGGTGCTGGCGCTGTGGAGCTGCGGTGGGTACCCTGCACCATATCTTTTGGACGTGCTCCCTCTCATCCTCGGGTTTTTGGAGGGAGGTCAGGACTCTGACGACTGCTCTCTTTTTGCAAGAGGTTCCTCTTGACCCTCTTCTTTATCTCCTGAACCCTTCCCCCCAGACACCTGAGCAATAAGTCATCCAGGCTTTTCTTGCATCTTTGTACTGCAGCTAAAACTCTCATAGCTAGAAACTGGAAGAAGGTGAGTCCCCCATCTAGTCTTGAGCTTGTGGCTAGAATGAAGGATGTGAGGAGTCTTGAATACCTGACTGCTGGCCTACATAATTCACGGGAAGCCTTTGGGGCTATTTGGGCACCCTGGGACATGTATTGTACATTACAGGGTCTCCTGATCTCTAGTCCTCTCCTTCCTCCCCCCCCCTTCCCTTTGGTCCTACCCTTGTCTTCTTAACCCCTCCATTCCCCCCTCCCTTGTTCACTGCTTAATTTAAATGATATCTTAGGAGGAGACAGATAGCCTCTCAACACCTCAATGACTCCTGTTTGTTGATTATTATTGTTTTTTTGTTTTTTCTTTATTCCTTGTTAATGTAAAATTTTTCAATAAAATTAC